>QYTT01080744.1:0-14159 GCA_006980735.1 Dasypogon diadema | reverse complement strand
ACATAAAGGGCCTAGGCCTTAAAGGCCAGCCAACTCAAAAGCACTGGGCGTCCAGAAGGGTCCACCCCTTACAATAAAAGTCCAGAGGATCTCCCAATGTGAAGAACTTCGGGCGAAGCTACCTTGGCCTACGAAATGTGTACAATACGGCACAAACACACAACGATCTTACCTTCCCAGGGGAAGTCAAACTAGAACGAGAGTCTGTCGTGCTTCGCGAAGAGAGCCGCTCCAGCCGCGGTTAACCGCGCACACCGGGGCGCCCATCCTCGGCTTTCCAGTTGAACATGACCCTCCGGTCACGTCCAGATGGTAGTAAAAGCCCTTGGTTCCGTCACCAGGTATTTGCTCCTCACTCCCTTGCCTGCTCTCAGGTAGTATAAGTGGACAGCCGATTTAGCCAAGCACAAGATTAAGCTAAGCAGACGGTGGATTCCAACACAAGTCCTTAGAATTATGACGATCCTGATGAATCTGGATGGGAACCCAAACGCATCTAGGGCGGCCAGAGGATACTCGTGACTGACACTGGCAAAAGCCTTATGTTGGTCCAGAGAGACCAACGCCATTGGCAGGTCGGAGCGATTATAGTTTGGTGTTTTGCTATCCTTTTGGCTGCCGCAATATTACCATGGATACTCCTACCGGGAACACAGTAGGACTGTTCTGGGCCTATAATCGATGGCGTCACCGATAGTGGATTTCATGGACCACAGTGCGAAGGACTCAAAGGCTGGTCTCCAGTTCTCTATTCTGTGAAGGTATCTCTTCTCTGCACCCCATCCCAAGTCCTCGGACCAATGAGAAACCTTAATCGGGCTGTGCCGACTCACAGTTGGCTAGAATCGATCGTGTTGTCAACCCACCAAATGAGGAATATGGAAGCCTCCGTGGCACGAAAGTCAAGCAATGACGTAAAATTATCAAAGGGAATTTAATTCTTGATGATCACAATTGTTCTCCTTATCGCTTAAATAAACAAATAGATAAATAAGGTTATTTAAAGGATGCTTAGTGTTCCAGCTATGGAAAATGCTTCTCTGTTAAACAGGCCGTAATACACATCGTTCAGAACGCTGGGCACACAGAAGCTCCGTGATATCTTGTCTGAAGCGATCCAATTAGTGTATAGCATGATCATAGAGATAAATAGATTAAAGATTAAAAGGATAATCTATAGCTATGCGTTCAATTAGAAATACTCTAATTGTATTTAAAAAGCTGCATTAGCCTTATGTATTTTGTTCCATAGGCGCTTTTCCGTAAAGTGCGGCAGGATCTTTGCAACTGATCAACAATTTAGAGAGAAAATGTAACAGCACAATTATGAATTATAAATTTTACAAAGAATAGCATAGCAGAAGAGTGGTTCTCAAAAATGCAAGGTTTTGTGTTTTACTTCCACTAGCCAAAATATTACTTCCTTCACAATTACACCATTTCCTTAACATCAAATAGACCATTTCACATTAAGAAGGATGCTATACAATTGACAAAAAGTGCACCACAATCCTTTTACTATTACAGGAAAATTGAGATTTTTTACCACTTAAATCAAATTTTTTCCTTTTCAGATTTAACCGGACTACTTCAATTTAAAGCAAAAATTAAGCAACTGTAACAGTTTTGCGGAGCCATCAGGTACAAAATATCCTCTGTACCCATCTGTTCTAGATGCGATTAGTTAGTTGTCTCATATTACCTGACCCAAAGCAATAAAGAGTAGTCGTTTTCCTAGTATATTTCCGTATAGTTTCATATATATTGCATCCCGTAGTGTAGGTATCAACACACCCGACTTTATAGCATGTTTGCTTAACAGTAATATCAACAATATGTCAGTAGAAAATCAAGTGCTTTAGGTGTATTTCAAAATAACTTAAGAGTAAAATTATAATAATATAATTTTACAAGTTGTAGTTAACTATACTAAGGTATCAATTAGGTGAAACCAAACCTCCTATAATGCCAAGCCATAAGCTACGGTTTTACACTCACAGGTGATTTGTTTTTTTATGAGCGCTTTGACATCGGAGGAAGTGGTCTGATGACTCATGTTTATATATGTCAGACCACTTTCTTCTATCTTAAAGCGTTCGTAAAAAACGATTTTTGTGTAAGTGCAAAATTGCAGTTCATAACCTGGAATTATAGAAGGTTTTGGATGAAGCAATTTTATTGAAAGGCTTGAATACAACTCTACTACAATTAAAACCTCCCTAGAAGTAGTGGTCATTACTGATTAGCTTTAGTAGTGTTACAGTTGTTCCTGCTTCAATAAATTCTGGCTTTAAAACTATTCATGTCAACAGTTTTTCTCATTTCCAGAAGAAACTAAACTTGAAAATAAATTAATGTAGCATATAAAATTTTTCTGTATGAATTTGTATAAATATCTACGCCCCCCGGTGGCCGAGTGGGTTGAGGCGTACGTCTGCAGGGTTTCTCCTCTGTTGGCGTGGGATCAAATCCAGCACAGGGCGCGGCGATATATCTGAGTATCAGTGGTTGAGGCAATTTCTACTGATAAGAATTAAATTTGCGAAGCCACTGGGATATTGTACAATAATTTCATGCCAATAAAATTGTGGTTCACTTGCAACATTCGTCAGTTTCATTTCCCAATCTTCCACTTCCTTAATTTCCCTCCGCCTAAGCTGTGCTGTGTGCATAATAGGGTTGTCCCCTGAGTTTAGACAATACCTTAAAAAATACAGGTTCTTTTTTCCAGAGATGTTAATTAGGTATTGAAATCTAAATGGGGTCATACTTAACAAATATTTTCATCTTCCGAGTATATATATATATAATCCAAAATATTTTACGTACATTTTTGTCTGGTATTAAGATATTTTGACAAGTGGCTGTGCAATTGATATAAGTAAAAAAAACAATGGAGTGTGCCTCACCCACATAAGCACACGGTTGAAGTAAAACTTCTACATATAACAGACGATATCAGCAATGAAGAAATTTTTTTTTATTTTTATTTAAAAGTATGTGAGGTTTAGTTTTGTGAATTTAGAAAAGGGAAATAAAGAAAACTTAGCCCTAAAAATGTATCGGAAATTATTTGTTGATTTGATACTTCACTATTTTTTACAAAATTTATAAATGGTCAGTGATAACTAAAATATCATATCATTTTCAGGCTTATCGGTATTCTTCCATTCTTATATAAAGTCTTAGTGAGATTAATTCATCAGCAAATAAACGAGGTCTTGCCCAAACATAGTCTTTTGCATTCTGATCAGAGTAGCCTTCGCGGGGACATAGCACGCTTATCACTTTGATAGGGGTGTCCGATGACATAAGGAATAATATGGATGCTGATAGTGCCACAATTCTTGTTTTATTGGATTTCACCAAGGCTTTTGATTCTGTTGATTATGATGGGCTCCTTGGCAAATTGGTTTCACAGTTTCGATTTTCTTCTTTTCAGTTGAATTGATTAACAACTATCTTACTTTCCGACTACGAAAGGTTAACTTCCGGTGTACCACAAAGGTCAATCCTTGGCCCCTTGCTCTTTTCGTTGTATATTGATGATCTTAGCTCGATAGGCCTTAAATGTAATATTATCAAGTACGCTGACGATATTCAAGTTTATATATTTGCACCGAAAAATAAAGTCTGTGATGCTATCTGTGACATTAATGTTGATCTCACTAGTATTTCTCGTTGCGCTATGTGCAATAATCTGACACTCAATCCGAAAAAGTCACAAGCAATCGTGATACATAAGCAAAGTATTGATACATAAAATCTCCCACCGATACAGCTAGGCAGTGCAGTAATACCATTTTCTGATAAGGTGAAAAACCATGGTATTATATTTAACGCCACATTAACGTGGACCGATCATATAGATATGCTTACGTCTAAAATCTATGGGATCCTTAGAGGGTGGTGGTCGTCCTGTAGGAGTCTCTCCTTAAGGGTCAAGAAGCATTTGGTGATTGCATCAATTATGCCTATCTTCAGTTACTGCGATAGCCTATATAGCTCAACTAATTCTGTTTGTTTTTTGAAGTTGCAACGTGCTTTTAACGCGTGTGTTAGGTTTGTGTTTGGGCTGCGGCGGTTTGACAATGTCTCCCAGTATGCTTTCCAGTTATTGGGTATGGGTCTTAGGGAGCACTTTAATTATAGAAAATACTTTACTATGTTTAAAATTATAAATCGAATAACCCCGGGTAACCTGTTGGATAGGATACGGTTCCTTAGCTCCCTGCGAATAAGAAATGTTTCCGTATCAAGATCCAAATATACGCAGTACAGAAACTCGTTCCTGGTTCATGCTTCCAAGCTTTGGAATGGCTTTCCGTTTGAATGCAAAACAACACGCTCACTGAGTACTTTCAAAAGACTTTACAAAATCGCTCTTATAGGTATTTAGTGTATTTATCGTTATGTATCTGTTTGATACTTTCTCTTCTCCTTTCTTTTGTATTAATTGCATCATGATTTAACTATTATGTTTGTTCGGTTAATTAGATGAGTACATTTTGCCAACTTTTTTTTCTCTTTCCATTTTTGCTATTTGTTAACTTTGCTATCATTATTGTATTCCATAGTAAAAGGTATACTTCCACACATTACTATTCAATTTCTCGCTCTTTGTATATGTACAATATAAGATTAGGCCTTTGTACAAGCTATGTAGTAAATAATTATTAATTAATTATTATTTTTCATTGGTATTTCGAATGCAAAATGGATGTTATAATCTCATCTAAGAATTATATTTAGTTTTTAAGAATTTTGCTTTAGAACTGCCAGAACTTCTGAAGAATTAAATGACAGTGATCAGTGAATAAATGCAATAATGTCCTTAATATTTTTGTTTGGTAATATACAAATAGTGACTAATAAAATATTTTGTCCCTTTTCTATAGTATATTCAAATACACAAATTTGTACGATTGGTGTTATTTGGAACTGATTGTTTACGCTGCAGTCCATTTTTCATAGCTACACCTAATGTAATATATACAGGGTGTCCCAAAACTCAGCGTCAAGCCTGGACCAGTGGATACACCAGTTTATAAGTGTTCATAAAGAAATTTAAAAAAAATTAGATGTCTGATCATTTCTGAGATTCAGGTATTTTTTTGTGAATTGTGAAAATCGCCACCCTGCACCCTACTTTTAGATACTGTGACTACAAATTTGGATATTTTTTTTAGTAATGCTTGTTACGCAATCCTGAATAACCCTGCTATCTGTCACAATTCTAAATAATACCAAAAGTTGCATACTTTTTAAAAAAACATTATCTTTCGTCAAGTTTATGCAATTTTCACAATTCGCAAAAAAATGTCTGAATCTCAGAACTGTTCAGACATGAAAGTTTTTTTTTATATTTTTTTATGGACACCCATAAACTGGTGTATCCATTAATCCCGGCTTGACGTTGAGTTTTGGGACACCCTGTATATTAGGACGTTTATATTTAACTATGCAGTTATTTTGCACAAATTTCGTATAGAAATACCTTCGTCTCAGAAAAATCAGATCAGATAAAAAATCATAAGGGTTATTTTTAACGCAGTATGAACTGTAGTATCATCGATAGCTACAATAGTTTCTCCAGTTGAAGCCGAAGTAACGTAAGCGTTACAATAATCATCCTTATAAGTTACGCGATTGTATATCTCCATCAAAAGTTTAATTACATAAATTTCACCGCATCTCACTGGACTGGTTAATTCTTTACTACATGAGATGCAATATTGTATGTAGCAAAACAGTTCTTTGCCTAGTCACTCTCATTCCTTCTGAAAAACAAGCCATTAAATTTTTTCAGTTTTTAACGATTGAAGCGAATCTATCCAACAGTGCCAGACGAAGATCATTACTACATTCAACACATTTATCGACAGGTTTTCATGGTTTTTATGAATATTAAAATTAAAATTCAAAAGAATTAAAAGAATCTTTTCTAGCCTCCAAAATTAATTGTTTGTTTTAATCGTTCATTACATTAAATTCATAAATGCTAATATAATACGTTGTTTACTTCTAAACCTTTGTTTGTTTGTAGTCATTAAAATCTTTAGTTATATCATAATTTTTGTACCAAATACCGTTCTTTTCTTTTATCAATAGTTTCGTCCTCGTTTACATTAAAATTAGCAACAAATTGTGTGAGAGGATTATTTTCTAAATCTTTTGCGATCTCTATATCAATTCAAAATAATCGAATTTTATTTTTTTCATAAATCGTTAGAATGATATCTTGAATATATACCATGAAATTTACAGGTCTAAAAATCCCATAAATTTTCTCTCTCCCCGTCGAGGGCATGAGCAGATATGACCCATGCTTTCTGCGCTCCGGTCATTTTCCGTACAGTTTTTGTTTGTTGGCTGCTTCTTTATAAAGAGTAATGTATATATATGTATATGGCTGATTAACCTCTAACAGCTGTAAGTATCTGATAAGTATAAATTTCCCGTACCTAAAATTTTAACCCCTTAACGCACAGTTTTTTTGAAAAAAACCGACCAAAAAAAATCAATTTTTTTTAATGTAAAAAAACACAATTTAGAACATTGTTTCGGTTTATTTTCAATTCTCGATTATATTCGAGTGTGAAAAATTATAGCAGCATAAAATACAACGCCGCTCGAATTATCTCGAGTGTGCACAGTTTGGCCTGTTTAGCTCGCTCGAATTAACTCGAGCGTACAAGTTAAGCGGTTAAACTTATTATTCTCCAAAAAGGGTTTTCAAAATTGCCGTCTTCAAATTTTCAGATTGTTTAGAATACTATTTTTCCTCGTCGGTAAACCTTAAGTTTGCTTTAATTTTATCAATTAAATTACTTATTTCAAGGAAAGAAGAGTAAAAATTAATGCAAAAAATTTACATATGTCTGTATTCAAATATGTGTTATTCTCACAATTTTGAAATTTCATACGCTTTCTTAGGTTTACTGATGACAATATGTTATTTTGTTTGTTTTATTTGCTTTAAAATTATTATTATTTTTTAATTACCCAGAATTTTGCGTAATACAGCAGGAGTCGCCTCAATACTTACTGCTCGCCAACACACTCGGTCCGCCATCTTAATCCTTACCACTCCATTTGCTGCTCAACGTTGTTAATTAACTGATTATCACCTTACATTTTGAATTTCGTTACAAAATTTCTCTGACTCGCTATCCTCGATGTAGAAGTTTCATTTCGAGATGTACTGAAGTGGAGATCGGTCCAATGGATGCATGAGTTGGGAGATAAAGAGACATTTGTATTTTTTGGTACTTGTGAACACTGTGCAAAACTCTTCGACCGTACACCCTATTGACATTACAAGGTACATCATCAACCATTTTTCTACCACTCTTCTAATAGGTGTTATAAAGCGTCAAGTTAAAAGATAAAGTAGTGCGTTCGGGCCTTTATCATGGTAATTAGAATATCATTAAAAATGTTCCCGATTTGGGACGAGACAATTTATTTTTGGGAACTATGGATAGAATATAATAGCACAGCATATAAAATTAATAAAAAACTTATTTATTAGTAAAATGATTTTCAGAGGGGAAATTATCGAAAACGGTGCGTTATTAAGGTGTGAATACGTAGGCTTTGGTGAGTGGCAGTCAATTCTGTTATTCGCATTTTAGTGCAATTGTAATTGTAATTACAATTACACGTTAATACTTTATTTGGAATTTTTATTTTCAATTACTTCTTATTTAAGTAAAATGCTAAAATTGTAGCCTTGACTTCAAAAGTACATTTGTCACTTCCAAAATTATTTTATTACATTAAGTAATCTATTTTTGAAAGGAAACTGATTGCGAAATATCTAATTAAAATAATTATACACTATGTACATGAAAAGTGAAACTGAAATCCGTTTTCGGCTATATTACGAAATACGTCTCCAAGAAACACACTTGAATGAAAAGAACTGCGGTCTCAGTAACATAACCAATAAGATGTAGGAAGGAACAGCCAAAAGCTGTAATCTTATGAAGCTGCTGGTCACGTATATTATATATATACCTACACATGTGTATTTTCTCTTTTTATATCTGCATATCTTTTCCCTTCTTAATTTCATTAGCGGATGATCCTGAGTGATCCTATAGGATGAGTAAAAAGAGAAAATCTACGGACCAGCTTGGCTTGTGCCCTTTAAAGGTGCTCGTCTTGCCCTATCTTCTCTCGGTGGAATACCTGGAATTTCTTAACGCTTCACATCCTAAACACCTGCCGCTGCTTTTTGCAAATTATCAAAACATCTTGTTCGGAAGTTAAAAATTCACTTAATATGAAGTCTGCCCTCTGAAGTCAAGCCCGGCATTACTGTGCCGATTTACATGTGCGATATTATTGGTACAATTATGAGGTGTGCCATTATTCTCTATGCGTGGAAATAGATGTTAAGCAAATTTATCTTATTTTGAGAATCATGTTCTGACAATAATTGTTTCAGATTCGGGACAAGTAGGCATATCAGACCACAAATAGTATGTCTGTTCTATAATTGTTTCGCCAGGAGGCATATTTCTGATCAAGAGCCAAGTAATGTCGGCCATCCTACCCCAAATTATCAACATATGCGCAGGTATATTCCGCCATGATCCCGTTGCTTTGCATGTAAGTTTAACCTTCATCCTAACTTGTTGGGCGATCGAACAATTATTGGAGGATGTTTCTTGTTTCCTTCGCTATCGGCATCCATATATACCTTATTCCCTTTGGGTTTCTTGGCTTCTGAATATTGTCTTACCTTGAAATTGAGTGAAAACGCAGAACAAGCCCTAATTGCAGGTTTTGGTCTAAAAGAACAGTTTCAGAGAATTTGCTGTATAAATCGAAAATGATTGGGGTACCGCCAAGATTTCGGGCAGACTTCAGGTATTCCGATCGACCGACTTAACCCCAAGGAATAACGGTACTGGGATAAGATTTAGATTTAATATAAGGAGCGTGCGATCTCCCCAAGATAATTACTAGATAAGACGCTAACTCGAAGTTATTTGCAAATTTAGTTAATTGCAAAGGATTTGAATTTTAATTAGGTACATTTCTACGAAATTCATGCTTATGTGAAAAATCAGACTACAGAATTCACGTAACCAAACCAAACCAAGAACCGGAGGAATAGGTGCAGAGCATGCCACTCAAATACGTAATTTGAATGTGATTCACAGTACAGTAGGGAAGTGTTTCTTACCTGCAAACCTTCTGCAATCCATGCTCCCACATTTGCAACATTTCCGATACAAATTCGCCAAATTTATTGGTTCCACGTAAAGAAGTCATTCTAAATTACTTTTTTGTGTAACCAATTTACGAACGACCAAATGCTCTTTCAAATTTTATTCGTTTTTTGTGGGCATACCGCGAATGCAACTTTGTTTCTTGTCGGCAGCGGCAGTTGCTGTTGTGTAAATTTTATGTCTAGGCCAAACATTTTCGCTGCTTACCTTAAAGAAAAATAGCGAAGGGAAACAGCCTGGAGCGAACATATGCTTCCGTGAATTTATGTCGGAAAAAAGTTTGGAAAAAATTGAATTCAGTCCTGGTAAACCGCGAACCATCATAAATTCAAAATCACTGAAAATGGGACAGTTGGTGCTGTGGGTAGGGTTGTTAGAGATGGTCTAGACATATATTGATTTTATTATCTAAAAGAATATTATGCATATTCTTTTTCTAGTTTCACCTGCAAGTAAATCTGTATGTAAATATGTAAAAATATTGTTTGGATTTCGAATGTATTAGAAGCAGGGAAAATTCTTGTGAGCTAAGCACAAAATGTTCTTTATGGTTCATTGTTTCATTCTGATTAGTGTAATACTTATTAGTATTGCTCCAGGAACAGAAAAATTACGCTTTCTTGTAAAAGATGCACATTGCATATTTGAGAATACAATAATTTTCAAAAGTAATTCAAAAAGGGTTTTGTTGTATGGCAACTTCCTAACAAATTGTTCTCCTAAAGGCAAAGGTATTGAGAATACGAAAATAAGAAGCAAAACTTCCTTACCTTAAAAAATCTAGTTTAAAAAATAAGTTAAAAACACATATTTTGCATAAAAGAACACATTCCAGATAATAAATGTGAATTCCGACAAGAGTCGCCTTGCATCCAGCAAGAAGAATTTTCACTTTTTCTATTAAATTCTTTCGTGGTCTAGTATTGAAAAATAATTTGTAATGTTTATCAGTATTTGACGAGTCCACCACACCAGTGGAAATAAATATAAACATGTAGTATAATAACAGTAACAGTAATAAAAAGCAATAGAAGCAATGTGTAAAGTTTGCCTTTTATTATTCAAAGTATTGCTCCTTCCAGCCGGATCATTTCATAAAACAAAGTAACTCAAGACAGTGTCGAATATTATAAAACATTCAAATATATCGTTTAAAGTGTCACTTATTCTTCTAATTTTGTATATTTATTTAGAACAGGTCTCTTCACATCAACTTATTTTCACACCTACTTATCAAATCCGGATAAGCTAATGTCAGGACTATTAAGGAGACTTTACTCTACTTTACATGTGAAAATTTGCTGTTGACATGTAAACTATTTCAATGTCAAATTGTGAGAAATCAGAGCTACCGGTAGGTGCAAACTGTTTTCCCCTGAGTTTATATCATTGATTTATATATATTTTCCCTTTTAAGGAAATAATAGAGTAAAAGTTATCGCATATAAAAAAATAAATAATTAGGATAATCTGGTGTATCTGAATTTTGGGATGTAGTTCACTATAAAAGGTCAGGGTAATCTGTGTCCCACTCGTCACACTAAATTAAACAACAATAGAAACACAAGTAAGTTACCTTTACAGTGATTTTTAAACTAAAAGAAGTATTTATAGAAAATATTTGAGTCAAAATGTCCCACGCGTTACAATGGAATGACCCTAATATAAAACAAAAACAAATTTTATTCAACTGGAAACAAAAGTTTACCATATATTACGTTCCTGAAATCAATTGCTACACTTTTACGCTTTTTATGCTCTTTTCCCTGTTTATTTTACGTTCTTACGCTCCAAGGGCTCAAAGTACCCTGAAAAGGCGTAATTACACTCTATATGGCATTCCTAGATCACTAATATATATCGACAATGTTGAATTTTAATTTGTCAGCGCCCAGCTTCGTGATTTAAGAACAGTTGAGTAATACCTGATTACAACAATATTGTTTATTACCTTTCTGGAAAATTCTTCTTGTAGGGAACTATGACAATCTTCTTTTGCAGAACACTTTGGAAATTATCTTAAAAGTGTTGGCAAGCCAGACAAACAGGTGGGGATTTTCGTTTAAAAAAGCAGTCTTGGATTTTTTTACTTTTATTTTCCAGGAAAAAAAGTAATTTAAAAAGGATATGGAATAGATTTAAATGGAAGCTTTTAGTAATTTTTTTTTGTCTCATAGCTCCCAGTACACTTTTGCGAAGCGCATCTTATTGTACACCATAAATTTAATTTTCAAAGAAAAAAATTGTTTCATGGTAACTATCTTATGAGTAAAAAAGAAAATTATCTAAACAAAAATTCCAAGCAAAAAATAAGGGCGTTATCGGATTAATGTACCTGCGGAGCATAATATACAATGTATATGTATTTCAATAGTAAATTGGTATACTTCTAAATTATATTGATTGCATTATATGGATAATGCAAATACTTTCAATTGCAATAATCAATTATTTCTTGGAATAATCAACGATAAAGATCAAAAATGAAATCCAAATTGCTAAAAATCTTCAATTATTGGAAATGACACGACTAGAGGTTTTTTTAAGTCACAAAACGGCAGATTCATTTGACATAAATGAAGAGAAATATCACATGCTCCAAAGGCCGATTAATCAATAACTCAAAATGTTTTACTATAAATAAGATACTAAAATATAAATCAGTTAAATTATTTAAGACAAAACAGGGCCCAGTTCGCGCAATTCGACGTCGAGGCAAAACGACACGTAAAATGTCGATGCCAGTTCGCGCAACTCGTTGCGTCGACAGAGAGGTGTCGTAAATTCGACAGGGTTCAGTCGACGCCACTTTAGGCGTCGAAAGGGCTGTTGAGTAAAATTGTTTTAATAATTACGTGATAAATATTTTGTGATTTAAAAAGAATGGCATAAATATTTGGAATTCGTGAGGGTAACACTCATCTTTAATAGAAAACTGTCAAAAATTAAATATCTCCCGAGGAACCACTTAGTTAATTTTGTTATCTGCAATAGTTAAAATGTATATATATTGTATAAATTATAATATTAATGTCAATATTCACATTAGAATACTTTCAGGACACAAACTAACGCAAACCAAATTAAATTACTTGTTGAATATACGGAGAAAAATCCCAATCTAGCAATCTAGAATCAACTGCAAATGAAAATGTACTAAGCCATGAGCAATGACTGGCAGGTCTCTTGTAAAAATCCCTTTAGCAAACAAACATTTAATAACACTAACCGTTAAGGATTTATTATTTTTCCTTTTAGAGATCTCGACACTTATTTACACTTTGCTGTCAAAATTTTTTAACTAGTGTTGAATCACAGCGGATTTTAAGACAGCAGTCTTTTTCAAAAACGACAAACGACGCGTCGAAATGCGTGAACTCAAATGTCGGACACCGTTCTTGTTATCGTTTTTAAAACGTCGTTGGTCGACACGTCGCCGTCGAAATACGCGAACTGGGCCCAGCTTTTAGAAGGGTAAAACACTCATACAGAGTGCTCGTTTCCACATCCCAAAAATTTTGATACGGCATCAAAATGTTTGAAAAAAAACCCAATGTGATCGGTATCTTACCGTCAGATGGAAACACTCCGAAAAATTTTTTAAATTCTAGCAATTTCCTAGCTATTCCATCCTCATAAATTTCTTGTTTCAGTGGAACTAAAACAAGCGAAATATTTTTCGATTTTGAATTTTAAAATCGAAGTTCCATCAAGAGTTCTTTTTCTTTTTTGTTAAAAAAAATTGAAGGAAATTAAATTTAATAACTATTTTAATAAACAATTAAAAAAACATACTTCTTGTTCAATTCTTCATAGTCCTTCTGTTATTCTTCTTTTTATAATACCAGTAATTTTCTTTTTTATTGTTTATAGAAAAGGATGCAGAGTAGAATTATCTCGAGAACAAAACGAGATAGGTGGATATATGTCCCATATCAAATTAAAGGGAAATTTATGAAGATTCCAAATTGTGTAAGAAAAGTTTTTTGAGAACTTTGCGCTTTTATATGAAAAAGAGTAAAAGTAATGCCAAAATTTTGAATTTAAAACTTTGGAACATCTAAATGCGGAGGAGTAAGGGGGTAAGTATGCACTCATTTAAACACCACTAGGGTTCTCTATGATACTGCATGCAGACCTATACGTGTTTGACTCATGCAGACCTATTACTATGTCACTTCAGTGGAACGAAATTTAGATATGGTGTTATTACGATTTTTTTCTTAAAATCTAAAAATGTTGTTGAAATGTATCCTTAACAAGAATCGAAAAGGAAATTTTCTGTATTATTCTTCTTCATATCCTTTTTTCTAGGACAGTCAGCACACCAAAAAATACATTGAATAATTCTAATCAACTTTTGTTATTATACGACTTTTGCGATATTCTTGCATATTTTCACAATAAATGGTCAGGGAATTCGTTACATAAGATACCCAGCACAGCAACTTATCAACGCCCATTTATAATGAATGTATAGACTAATAACTGGCTTTTAAAAACTTCACCATCAAAGAGATAAAAAGAAGTAGATATAAATTTACAGATTAAATTACTTGGTCAATATTATCAGGCACTAAAATTGGTAAAATCTATTTTCTGCAGATTAAATAATATACACATAAAAGGGAACACGAGCAAATGAGGTTAAGGCATTTGTTAAGATATCTCATTTTTACACTGATCTTTAAAAACGAGAGGGTTACGTCTTACTGAAATCTTTTGTGTAGGAAATCAGTGATGGATGGACAACGACAAATATTCAAAACTATAAATTTCCAGAATAGCTGATCGTAAAA
Source organism: Dasypogon diadema (assembly GCA_006980735.1). Classification (NCBI taxonomy): domain Eukaryota; kingdom Metazoa; phylum Arthropoda; class Insecta; order Diptera; family Asilidae; genus Dasypogon; species Dasypogon diadema. The sequence goes on along the minus strand of QYTT01080744.1, from coordinate 115 downwards.
GCTTTAGTTTTAACATCTCAAAAGTGTCTAACCCCTTTTGGGCAAAACTGAAGGGAACATCCTTCTTTAAAAGATAATAAAGGGGACTGGCCAAGTTTTGGATGAACTTCCTTAA
>QYTT01080727.1:22630-34475 GCA_006980735.1 Dasypogon diadema | reverse complement strand
CGAAAAATAATCGAATGATGAATATCGCGAATAACGGATAGTAAATAAGTGATTTATCCGAGTAAAACTCGTATTCAAATAAAAAGTCATTCTTTATCCGGGAATAAAACGATGGATCTTATCTATTACTCGTGAACTTATTCGAAGGAATATTTGTCCAACTCTGTTGTTTCTACCCATGTTTTATTGCAAAAAACTTGCCGGACAATTTTTTCGCTTTGAACACGAATTCCCTATTGAGACGTGTTCGGTTTGGTTATCGCTTTCAAACCTTTCAGAAACACCAAAAACACGATCAGTACTCATATATTTCTTGGGTTCTTCCGAACAGTGTGTATTGTTAGTACCAAATAGAGAAGTACTCTCAACAATCAATCTCCTAGCCTTCTTCGGGAAATAACTTTGCCAAAGGACGTTGAATGAAATCCCCTTGTTTTTGTTGTGAAACTTCTCATCACTAATATTATTTTATAAAATTTTTGGCCATATTATGATAATTTGCTGAAAAAAAAAACATGTGGTTTGATCTATAATTCAAAAGTCTACCTGAGAATGTAGGCTTTCTGTACGAGTTAAAAGAGAGCCAGGTGTTAAACAAAATTTCATCTTGGTCATAAAATTTGTCTTCGGAATGTTACTATATTTTCCGATGGCGTCCCATTTCTTTGTTAGGATGTCTCAAGGAAGGCCGTAGCGTTCATTAACTGGCTTTAGTCTGACGGGATTACCTGCAGCCTGATACCACGGTTTAGAAGAATTTAGGTTTGTTGCTGTCACGCCCCGTAAATAAGATAATCTGGGCCCCAATTCCTGAACGCTTCTTCCCCGTCAAAGCACGCCAGCACTAGGAACTCCTATGCATTGGGATTATGCGCGGTGTTATATTCTCGAAGGTCAGTGTTCCTCGAATTGATTTTTTATCCCGAAACGTATCCCTGGTTACACCCCAACTCAATTTTCTTCATAAAATACGTAGTCAGGTTACACACCTTGTCATGGCTTTCGGTTCCTACAACCCGGAGAATTAGGATCATTTTTACAGTTCCTCTGAGTCGGTGTTCATCCGATCATCGACGATTGTTAATTTCCTGATCGCCACGTTCTACCTAAAAGAATGATAATTAGCCTTAGGATGGCCACACACTTTTGCTTCAGATTTAACCGATCGTTCAAGCCGAAGTAGTTTTCAGATTTACCCGATGTTGTCCACTACAGACTTTGTTTCCAGTTTTGCGCGATAAAAAAGATGAATCGGACTTTTTGTTGGTAGGATAGGAACCAATGACAGATACTTCAGATTTACCCGATCGTTCTTGGAACAAAAATCTGTAGTGTGTGCCTTAACACGTTCAACCCGGCGTGAACTACCGGTGGTTCACGCGAGAAGCTTAAGAGAAAATTGCGTGACAAACTAAATACAACATGAGAGAGCTCTATTCAAAGCAAAGCGCCGGGTTGAACGTGTTAAAGTGTAGTGCTATATTGACTCTCAAAAACAAACAGGGTGAGATTCAAAACGGGTTGTCTTGAAAACCAAAAAAATAAATAAATAAGTGAATACATATTCCATACCAAATTAAAAAAGAATATGATAAAATAAAAGCTCCAAGAAACATAAAAACATTTGAGGAAGAGAAGATTATATGACACTCTTACAAAATTCATTTTGAGTTGATTGTAAATTTGAACTTCTGATAGTCGATCCATATCAAATTTACTAAACACGTCAGAATCAGAACTCTTAAATCCAGAACACACCGTCAAAGGGGATGACTTCGTAATCAGTTGTATTTCAATTTAGAAAGCGTGAACATCGGTGTGGTGTAAAAAGAATTCTAAGTTTTGGTATCAGTTCTTTTGAAAGTGTAGAAAATGGTCCGCAATTATAAAAAAAAGATAGGAGGTAGGAATTATAAAACGTATATCCTTCAGAATTTATGGATGCAGCAATAAGCGATATAAAAAAATCTGGATAGAAATTTTCCTCCCATTTGTTAGAGATCGTCCTGGTCAGAAAATTGTGATAAGCGACAATCTGGCATCTCATTTTTCTGTAAAAGTTATTTAACTGTGCAGACAAAATAATATTTACTTTACCATAATTCCAGCAATTACAAGACACATAATGCAACCATTCGATGTTGCCTTCTTTCGACCTTTCAAATTATATTGGCGAAGTATTTTAGAGAGATGGAGAAATGGGAGCAAAAGAAGTGGACCACTTCCTAAGAAAGCATGGGAAGGAAAATGCAAAAAACGGATTCAGGAAATGTGGATTATACCCGTTTAATCCTGAAGAAGTACTGAAAATGCTGCCCGGCCAGTCAAATAGTGAGAATACGAGTGAGTTCCTCAATGCGAGTGTTCTAAATTTCTTAGAAGCACAACAACTACCAGGACCTTCTACTCAAGGACGACGGACAAGAGGACGAAAAGTGACCCCAGGATTGCCTGTCGAAGCTGAAATAGTCATGCAACAAAGTGAAAACGACAACATTTGTGGGATTTGAAAAAGTGATTACTGTTGAGGACTAGACTGGTTACAGTGCGTTTATTACAGAAATTGTGGATTTTGTAATGAAAGGAGTTAAGATCCCAGGTATATGTGTGAAGCCTGTAAAGATGAAGATTGACATTTCTTCAGCCTTCCAGTTATATGTGTAATATATATAAAGATGAAAATAAAAACAGCTTGAGAAAAATTTGTGGAAAATAAATATACAATCAATTATCTTTGCAGTCTATATATTTTTTTACAAAGGAATCATGCACAATAAACTTTACTATGCGCATAAACAGCAAAAGAGTCTTTTTAATATTTTTTCAAAATAATCAGTTTAAATATTGGAAAGTTGGAAAATGTTCACGAAGTCGCCCCATACTATGCATGTACTTAAAAACCACAGTTGAAAATTGCACACCTCTTGCAGGTAAAGTAAATTGATTTTTCAATACGAAATAACGATATATGCCTTATTTGCAGAAATAATTTCCATAGACATACTGAAATGTGAATTTTAGTACTACAAAAAGGATTTAAATTGGCTTTTTGCCAGGTATTGAGATGACGTCAAATTTCATTGATTTTCACTAAATTTAAATTTGAAATTTTATGACACTTTCAAATACCGTCCTTATGCATTTATGTAAGCTGTGCACTTACTTGGCGTGTTTTTAAATATTTGTAAAATAAAAACAAAAGATTGATTAAATTCAACGGGCTTGGTATTTTGCATAATTTAATGCTATGAAATCAGGAAAGGTTGTTTTTATTATTAGCATACTAAATCCGCAAATATTCACAAATTTAGGAAGGAAGTATATTATTTCGAGGTTGTTTGCAATGTGTTATTCGAAAGTATTCATTCATATACTATCTATCTCCTCCTAAAAGATAAGTTCCTTGTATGATAATGAAAATGTCCTGCACCTCCAGTTCCAATAGAAAAATAATTTCAGTAGAAATAAACACGTGTACAAAGTTGTGAATTGTGTTCGATCAGTAATGAGAATCTTATAAAACTTTTTTGGCACAAAAGTACCAATTACTCCTTCGTCTTATGAAATTGTTTGGCATCTGACCTAAAACCACTTCCGCCCATAGCAGAAATTCGTCCATTTGCAGACAAATTCAGCCCAAGAAAATGTATTGTATGACCCACTTAAAACCGAAACAGTTTCGTCCAAAGTAATTAGAGTTTTTTTTGTCGTTCCGAACATAATAATTGGAGTTCGCCCTTACTTTACTTAACTTTAATTCAAGCAGTTGTAGTATTGCAAACAAGGGCTCTGGGGATCAATATCGAACCACAGTTTTCAGAACATACAAAAGCTCGTTCCATTCCGTATCCTTTTACTACTTTTACCAATAGAAACTTGGATTTAGTGATACAATAAGTCCAGTACTATATCATGAAAATTAGCTCAAAGGCCTGTGTAATGTGAGATATAAAAAAATGGCCATAAAAAGGAATGGACTTATTTTTGCTGGTGGCGTAGAGAAACTGAGGTGCGTGAGGTATTGCGAGCTGCGATGAAACTACCTTTGCCATCGTTTCCTTGGTAGGGTGATTTCAGGAATGGCGTGCCGCCACGCTGACGGTAATTAATGGTAATATGCTAATGTTCACGCTGACTGCAAACCTCTAGGGCGTGATGGCTACTTACGGTGCATTTACTCAAATTTAATAGAAAAAAAACCATATTCTCCTACACCAAACACTAATAATTGTTTTTCCATCAAAAAGATACCTTTAATGTTATTTTAAAATATTTTAAAAGATATTAGCTGTGTGGACGCTTTCCAATAAAGTTGGTGCCTTTTAGCTTTGTGGGAGGGAAGTGGAAATACCTTTGCGTGTAGACCCAGAAATTAAGTGGTGCTTCGAGGTTTAATGTTTGACGATAATTTTAGCTCATATTTCATTTAAAGCTTTTCAAAGGGATTGTGTTACAAATATGTACGACTCACGCTATAACTCATCCAAACATGACCTCAAAGATATTGAGTTTACTTTTTATATCAATCAAAAGACATTAGGCAAACAAATACCAGTTTAAAATTTTCAGAAATTAATTAAAAACGTTGCGCAATCAAGTGACTATATTTGCGACAATAATTTTATATCTTTGCCTGTAAAGGGTCCCAAAAACCCAAACAAAATTATATTTAAATAATGGATTATTTATTGTGAAAGAGTATTTTTTTATTACTTTAAAAGCAATACAATGAAGACAATCGACAAGATAGAAGATGAAGACTAAAGGACCTATAAACAAGGATTAGTCTCCCAAACTGTTAAAAGAACTTTAGATGTATACGGGAACCAAGTTTTTTAAAACTTAAAAGCAGGATCATCTCCAAAAGGTTTTCAAGAAAATGAAAACCTGAAGAATTTCTCAAAATCATACGAGGAAAAGGTAGTGTTAATCCTTGCAAAAGTTAGACAGGGAAGTAATGGGAAAAATGAAGAGGAAGCAAGAAGAAAATCAGAAACGTGAAAAATTGACATCAAATCCCACACTTTCGAGCCACATGCCACAACAAGCTCAAAATGGTCAGGCAAATTATCGCAGAAAAAGGAGATCAGATCTTGGCCTCACGGAATAAAGACACTATTACCCCAAGTGAGGTGTAAGATATAGCTGATAAATTATATCTAGATAGATATGCGATGAAATATTAGATCAGTCCATAAACAAGTTGCCTTTCTAATAAATTACAAATTCAGAGGTTGAGGGTAGACTTCTATAATAATAATTTGGTTATGTTTCAATGTAATCCACCTTTCGGTGTTGGTTTTGACAATCTACATAATTGTATAGATTCGCTATCTTTTCCTCATAATACCAGAAGTAATCATTTTTGATGGTCCATAATGCTATCGTGCTGCATCTTTATTAATCTTGATAGATTTCTATAAGGCATTTGATAGTGTTGAAACTAATACCTTATGCTGTAAACTCTTTGATAAATTTAAATTTTCTGGTTGTACTGCTAAGCTTATTCATTCATACTTGTCAGGTAGGAGACAAGCAGTCTCTTATGGCAGCCAATTGTCCGAATTTTTTATCCTACTTTCTGGGGTACCACAGGGATCTATTCTTGGTCCATTGTTGTTTTCTGTTTATGTCAATGTTTTACCTAATTCTATCAGACATGGTTTCATTCAGCTGTATCTGATGATATTCTCTGCCAATCCTGACTCACTAGATGAATGTATTAACTGGGTAAATAACGAATTAGAACAAATCTCTCAGTGGGCTGCAGAAAATAAACTGAAACTAAATCCTGACAAATCCCAGGCAATGCTTATCTCTAACAAGGCAATAGATACCACTAGTCTTCCTGGGGTTCATCTTGATCGTGTGCCTTTATCTTACTGTGACTCAGTTAAAATCCTTGGTGTCACTTTCAATAAGACCTTAACATGGAGCTCTCATGTCAATTCTATTGTTAGAAGAGTGTATAGTGCCTTAGGTAGTGCTATTTCGTGGACACTCAGTTGTAGCTGTATATCAACCAGATTCCTACATGTTTCATCATTTCGTTCAACTGGCCACACAGAACGATGTTCACAAACCTTCATAGAAAGTTTATATTTTCTTTATGGACTTTCGTCCAATTCCTACTTTCGAAATTGATCTCTCCAAATGTGAGGTTTTATCTAAAATTGTCCTTTGTATCTTCTTGTCGTTAAAATAAGGCTCCAAAAATGGGAACAGCGTTCTGTTCGGATATTTTCCAAAAAATCAACTGAAGTTTGTATCTTAACAATATTGCAATAATACGCTTTATAAAGATATCAGGAATTCCGAAGGATTGATTGTATAATTATAATAGTGTCCTTTTTTAGCCTCAGTTCATGTGTTATTTGGACATCGAGGAACGTGTCTAGAGAGATGCCCTTGCAATAAAAAAGGAACTGAGGACAACAATTGTTTGTAAATGTCCGGCTTCCACGCTCTTCAGTTGTTATTTAATTATAAAAAAGTTAGTGGAGTGGAGAATAAACGATTCAAATAAAGGTACATTATTCTGGGCTATATCCGATGTTTAAAGGATACTAAACATAACCACAGTTTTACTTGCCGATAGAGGCGACTAAATGGATTAGGAGAGACTGGGGCTAGTAGGATCCAGTAATAAGGCTGCCCTATGAAGAACGCTACAGATGTCTAAAGAATTATCTGTAGGTTTTGCTTCTCCAGATGAAAATATTACATATAGGCATGCAAAACGAATAGTGGCAATAATGGGCTAAATTTCGCTGGAGAGCTGAGACACAAGCACGTTTCATGTTTAGACAGAGAGTCCCTTTCAATAAATAAGCGACAGTCTTTCTCTGAGAATAACTTTACCGAAATAAAGGGGGATAAATATCAGTCGTTAGATAACCAACTATTTCTAAATGCTAATAACTCATCCCGTCACGAAGCTATAACTACTGAAGTAAATTCAAATATGCGAGACTGGGCGTAATTTCTGTGATTTAGACGATGAATTCTCCCAGATCTGCATATCTGGACCTTTGTGTTCTGCTTTATGCTAAATTATGCCCCGGTTACAATTAAATGTAAGCGTTTTCTCCTTCAGTGTTCAGCAATGACTCGGCGGTGCTAATTCTGTTTTTCAAATAAGAAGAAGATTTAAGTTGTAGGGGATTCGTAAGTTGGAAATCAGAACGAATGGATGTAAGAAATGTTGTTTAAAGTGAACAAATGAATTCATTCAATTGATGAGATTGAGTTTGGATGTGCTGTTGGCTAAGTTGTGTTGGCTGGAATACATAAAGCTGAGGAGATTTGTACTGGTGGCTATATCGGCGTACTTTGGCTCCATTTTTAGCACGTTCTCATTATCGAGTGAATTCATTTGTTCATTTAAATCTTTAAATGAATGAATGAACCTCTGCGATCTACGAGAAGGCAACTAGATTGAGAAGAACGATTAACAAATTTTGGTTAAAGAAAATTTCTCTATATGACTGTATGATTAGTGATGTAATTCAATAATGCGTTCAGAAGTTCAAATAATTATAATTCGCTAAGAACTGAAGTCCAGACAAAGAAGTAAAATTTTCAAGAACGCAACCTAAACTATAAGAAGAACTATGTATGTTGAAATAAAATTATAAAGAGATACGAAAAAATCAATTCACCTGTTTTGAAATTGTGGACTAACAAAAGGGTAAGAAAAACATCTCTATTCTGATCGAAATTCAGAAAAGACTAGGATTCCCTAGCATCCTATAGAGTAAGGCACGGAAAATTTCTATTCTGGATTTGGTTTAACACTACTAACAATGTCTTGCATGGCGGTATGGGAGCCTAATCTTAAACCATTTCTTTTTGTGCGGATAGGTAAATGGTTCTCAGCTCTCCGTTGAGAAGTGAGTTTTCTGGGCTAAAAGGGAAACTCATTTCTAAGACCTCGCAATATATTGGAAAAATTAAAGTGGGATTGAGGTAACAAAAGATAGACGAAAATCTCTTGAAAGGGAAGCTGCCTATTGACAAAGTATAAACTACAAATTAAAACTGTTTACTGGAGGAGAAAGAAATAAAAAATTGGTGAATAATGCTTTGTACTGTTGTCCAAGAACGCAATTTTTTAGACCTCTCTTAAACCGAATCCATTTTTTTAATAACCTTTCTTCAAGTTTCTATTTACAATTAGTTAAAATTATCCTGACATGAAATTTGCATTTAATTCAAACATCCAACAAAAGTTTGAATGGGTCTTAAGTAGTAGGTTTCTCTTAATTCGAATTTAATGCCAAAATACTAACCCTGCAAAGTAAAAATACCTCATCCCTAATAACGTAGAAGTTTCGGAAACTCTAGCACGGTAAATACAACAGTTTGCGTGGCAAAGTAGAACAACAAGTGGTTGTTTAAGATTTGCACGTCGATAGTGGCTAAGAAGGTGTGCTAGAATTTCCTTGAAATGAGGTCATCCTATTTAATCGCCACCCCACTGAGTTTTACATTCAAATCGGAAAGGAAACTCTTCTCAAGGCTATCAAGTGATATTTTGAGAGGAAGTTTACTTTGATTAACGAGCAATTTTCACGTATATCTAACAACAATATCGGGCGCCCTTATCATCAAACCATAAAATCTTCACCTCCATCTGGGAATGTGCAGAAACGATTCAAGAAATGGTTTTTATGAATTGATATCAGATAAAAATAAATTACCCATGAGGTCAATCTCAGACAAACGCTCCCTTAAATCAGGGGTTAAAGATTGCAACAGGCACTACGATAAATCGTTGCTTGGGGTATTTTTGCCATTTTATGACGTATTATTTAAGTAGGGTTCCCACTTTCATGTGAAATCACGATTTGGTGGTTATTTGAAAATGATCTCGGAAGGCTTTATACATTTCACATGGAATTTGAAATTAAATTGTTATCTCTGTACTAGCCATTAATTTGTCAGCAACACTGATGGGATAAATATGAATTTTATGCACAATAATAATGATAAATGGATGCATTTGTGTATTCATAAACCCGTACGAGGTGTTGTGTACATCACAATAACTTGCTTGCTAAAACTGATACGCTTGAAATGAATTAGTACCACAGAAAACTATCGCTTTATATTTCTCCTGTATTTAAATGGCGATATAATTCTAAATAAAAATCCATTTTCCCAAATAAAAAAGCGGAAAGCATTTTTCCATAAGTTTGTTTGTTCATTACTTCCTTCCAACCTCCACCATTTTAAACATATATCAATACAATATCCAGTAATATTTCTTATTTTGTTCAATTACAGATGTAAAAGAGGTGTTAAATGAAACAGTAGGCCAAGTGAAAGACGCTGTTGTAGGAGCAGTACAAAACGTAGGACATGGCATCGACAGTGTGATTAATGGAAAGAAAGAAAAGACTAACGAAAATCAAGATGATGGAGACAAGGATAAATTGCAAATTCCCGAAACAAGTACAGAAGAAAACTTTAAAATAATTCCTCTTAAGGATCCTAGTGAACGGCTAGTTGAAACGGCAATGAAAGAAGTCGAAGAAACAGTAGATAAAGCAAAAGAGTACAAAGATGAAGCGGAAAAATTAGCTGATGACCTTATAAAAGAAACAGAAGATGTAGTGTCAGAATCAGTACAAGACACAGTCGATAAAATTACAAGTACAACATCAAAAGTATTCCACAGTAGTCCAATTCATTCCATAGATAGCCTAAAAACGGACTCTCCAGAACCCGAAATAGAAAAGGCTTTAGCAAATGAAACTTCAACAAATCCACCAACACCAAAACCTACACTATCTGAACTGGAAGAATTACATTCAGCTGCCAGTTCTGTTATATCTCAAGTAATGAATCCATTGATGCAAAATGTGCAATCAAATTCAACCCAAATCGTATCATCTAACGCAAGTGGAACAGAGTGAGTAGTTAAAAAAAAAAATCAGGCAGACCTCACACAACTTGTGATCTATATACTTGTGCACATCCCATCCGTTTTTACACCAGTATTAACCTACTAAAGTGCACTTGCGGAAGCCAAACATTTCTTAGCCTCTAATGACTTTTCTACAGACTATCTATCTTCCGGTTGTGACATCGAATCGGACGCTAACTATAAGGAAAAATTTTCGTAAATTTCTTTTCAAACATGAATCTTATTATATGTATGCTATGTATATAATATCTGTGTTAATGTGTAGAGTAATTTTAATAATATTTAAATTGAACAAAACAAAAATCTAGCTGTAAAAATAGGACTAAGCTAGAAGTTTTACTTCTTGATGTGTGAGAGGAAAGCAAGACCCAATTTTGTTTTTTTTTTGTTTTTTCAAAAGTTTGTGCTAATAAGCTTTTGATGTGCAACTTTTTTAATTTCTTTAAATATTCTAATTTTGATCGATATAAAGGATCCTCTTCTCACTATAGAATTCAATTTAAAGAAAGAATTACAAAATTTTAGCGCACTCAAAAACAAACAATAGCCCTATCTGCCTCGGCTACCAGTCGCCTTTAGAATCTTACAACTTCAATCACCTTTCTAGACGATCATTGGGCTCTGTAAGATTCACAGTTTGTATTTATTTTCGACTCTATAGATCATAGAAATGTAACTATGTTTCATCACCAGTCACTACCCACTCCATAATTTCATTTTGTTGTCTTCAAAAAATTTCATCCATCCATAAGGATAAAAGAAGCAGTCAAAACTAGTGCAGTAGTGCCTCCCGTAAGATCTAAATGGCCGAGAAAAGATTAGTTTTTAGGACATGCTTAGAGACATTCAAATGCACTTGCTTAGGCCGCCTATAGTTAGTTGGCGAAGAATTCACATGTAAAAGAGGGATGCCTCTCAGGCCATGACCATTAAACCTAAAGGAAACCCTTACACGGAGTTCCAGAAAGTCAATGTAAGATTATTAATAGTTGATGGAGAAAAACAATGTCAGCAATTCATCGTTGTTTTTCTAAGGAACTCAAGTTAAGAAGTACTAGGCGCTCCTGATAAGGAGGAAGAATCAGAGCGTCACTCCAAAGAAGATCCTTGAGAGCAAACCTAGTGAAGCTGCGCTGGACGTACTCTATGCGACCAATGTGGGTTCCAGACCTGAGACGCATACTAAACTGGCGGCCTCATGAATGAGTTATATAAAGTCAGCACAACTTGAAGATCAGAGAACTTCCTAGACCACCGCTTAATAAAACCAAGCATGATGTTGCCTCTAAAAACAGTATGATTAATATGAGAGACAAAATTCAACTTGGAATTAAGAATGACACCCAAATCCTTGACAGACTTCACGCGTGGGATAATGTTATTGGAGAAAGTGTAGTCGTACATAAGAGGACATGACTTCATATTTAGTTATGTTAAGCTCTAAATCAAACTGACTACACCAATTGTGGTTCAAGTCCATTTGAAGGGAAACGTAGTCACTAACATCACTTATATATGGAAAGATTTTCATATCATCAGCATAGATCAACACTCTTTAGTGTCTCAAAAGGCAAACAATGTCATCAATAGAGATAATAAAAATAAAGAGGCCAAGCTGACTTCCCTATGGGGCACCGCAGATGTGGCCTCTGTGACCCTTGAGCGAGACCCACGGAAAAGTACCTGATAAGACCTCTCGGACAAGTAGGAATGGATCCATTTTAAAAATGATTGATCCCAACAATTTGGCAATTAGAAATTAATTTTAATTAGAAATATCATTCCTGTTACCTTTCTTATGAGCAGGTATGATGAAGGAGTCCTTCCATAATTTTGGAAAACATTCTTGATAGTGGGTGAGACTTACGAAAAGGATGGTCAATGGTACCAAAAATGTGTCAGTGGAGATATGCT
>QYTT01080727.1:8063-19618 GCA_006980735.1 Dasypogon diadema | reverse complement strand
TTTTTAACCCGGATTATTTGAAGACTCAGCTGCAGAAAAATTATTCAAATAAAGAACCCAGTTTATTTGTGATTGGTACTTAACAGCTTCCTTTGAGCAAAATTTTGTCTTCGTCAAAATTATCACCATCACCGTCAGCTATAGCGACGTTTGTTTGCCGCCACAGTTTCAACACGTACGCAAGCCATCTAAATCCGATCGACCTTATAAAATTAACTTTATTAGGAGTCTGTATATTTTAATCGTTTTTGCTTATGCCTATGCTCAAGATTTCTAACCATTAACATAGCATAGGGCTCTCCACTCAAACAACCCAAATGCACTATTTTGCTGCTTTATTACAAAACTTCCGAGTCACGAACTGTACTTCACAAAACATATTCAACTCGGAATATGATCTCCTTTGACTTAAGCAAACAGAAACGCTATCTTAACAAAGGCCTAAGTCAAAACCCTGAGTAATACGGCTCTGCAGATCTCCATGTAATGCAGGTTCGGAGATATTTTTTTCAAAGGTATTGCCTAAGCCCAGATGATGTACACAGCACTGCTTAGAGGGAGGGAAGAAGGAGAGATTGGGATGACCACAATTTTTGACGTAAAATTTTTACTGTGCAACATCCTAGTGGCTTCGAAAGTACAATTCTCGTCAGTAGTCAACCACTCAACCGTTGGTAGCCAGATAAATCACCTTACAGGATTCGGATCCACTACTATTTTTTCAACTATGAAATTGTTATATGTCTATGGGTTGCAGAATTTGAGGTTCTAGTCCAGTCGTCCATTGCTTAGACCTATGTCTAGAAACTGTCGAAGATAATTTGTCTAAGTAATGATCTTTAGTACTCTAAATATTACTTGCTTTATTAACCGCTTACAATAGTTGAATAATGTTATAATTATTATAATTGGAAAGAATTGTAATCCATGCAGAAGTGGAATACCTAAGGCCACGAAAACTCTTTGAGGTTTTAATTAAGACTCGGAAGAACCCTTCAAAAAAGAGTTCACAATTTTAACTTCATAAAATGAGATATTTTTGGATGCACGATAGTGTACCGCCAAGTTCACACAACCGGACACTAGACCCCTTACTCGAAACAGCTCATCCACTCACTTTTGATCCATCCCTAGGTCAGCATTTCAATTTCGGAGACATTAGGATTCGTAAGTATTTTATTTTTTCACTCAATATATTTTTTCATTAATAATCAAAACCTCTAAGCCCTTTCGGGTGGTGGTAGAGCCTATGAAATTGACCTGCAGATAGAGTTTAACATATACATAAAAATAGAAAGACCCCAAAAATTTAATTTTCCTTCCGCAGAGTCGCTCCTACGCCCAAAACAAATTACTTTATGAAATTATAATAAGCTTCACTTAGTGCACGTTTCTTGCCTGTCTGGATTTTTAATTAAATTCCCTGGACTTTAAGTTTAAGATTGCCTAACTCTCGTAAGCTCAGATGCTAGCATGAAAACATCAAGGAAGAACAGATGCAAGAGGTGCCTCTGGTCTGGCCAGACCTTTCAAAGGACAATCAAGATACATAATTGGCCCACGTACAAATTTTTATTTTTCTGTTCAAGATTTAACAGGTTTGTTACCAACCCCACATATATGCGCGAAGCTTTTAAGCTCTCTCTTGCTAAATGCATTTTTGCATATATTTTTCTCACAAACGCTTTTCTGGAGAAGGTCGCAGCGTTTATTTCTATTTTCCTCAGCAAAACTTTAACTTAGCTAAGTTTTTCATTTGCGCTCTAAGACTTGAACTTTTAGTGATTCATTTTTTATTTTCTTAAAGAACTTTTAACTTAATATTTAAAAAAGGTTTGAATTTTACTGCTTTTTATAGCCAATGCATTTTATTACTGATATTGAACGTATTTTGGATCTGAGCCTGAAAACTTGGCATTTTTTTACAGAGATATTTTTTGTTAGGATGAATTCTATTTAGTCTTGCCAACTCGGTAGTTTGATTGTGACCCAGTGGGCTTGAAACTACCTGAACTTGATATCTGGTCCGTTAATTTCAATTGACGTGAGTACACGATTGTTTTTTAAAGGATGCAGCTTCGATCGCGCACAGTTTTTCTTTACCTCGCCGAATTTGCCTCAAAAACGTTTACTATATGAACAAAAAACAGATAAAACATCACTTTGAAAAATCGAATGATGACGCTATCGAGGTCTGGAAGTTTTAGCCTGGTAAATAGAATTAGAATAGGATTCACCAGCATACAGCACTCGTCACAGAAACCTCTGGTCTCTATTTACATATTGATAGTACTACCATATCAACGGCCATGAAGAATTATCACACGTCGGATTCACTCAGTTCTAGCAAAAATAGTTTTGTCTTTTCATTAAAACTGAGAACGATTTCATCTGCACATACAGTCCCTTGCCATATTAATAGACTTAATACACCCAATTAAGAAAATTACGCTTTTATAAAGGGTTTTTCGAGGTTTATTTTATTACTGCGATAGTGTGTTTTGTTATTACTTTACCATTCGTTAGTAATTTTTTAAGGTATAGCCTAAACCCAGAGGACAATCTCAGGGTACATACAGCACTGCTTAGGCAGAAGGAAATTTTAACCTGACAAATGTTACAGGTAAACAACAATTTTGGTATGAATTTTTAACAACATCCCAGTGGCTTATAGTAAGCAGAATCGCTTCAACCACTGGTACGCAGATATATTACAGCGCCCTCTGCAAGAATTGAACCCGCGTCCACAGAGGAGAAACCTTGCAGACGTACGCTTCAAACCGCTCGGACACCGGCGTGGGTAATTATGAAATCAGTGCCAAAACCCAAAGTAAATGACCTTAGTGCTTAATAAACCCTACACTTATAAAACTTGTGAAAGCATAATTTTACCAGTGAGTCTATTAATACAGCAAGGGACTGTATAATCCATCCCTAGTCCATTTTCGAGTAGTTTACGCAGACTCATTTAATAAAGCCACTTCTTGCTTCTGATTTCACTGTGACTTCAACAAGGAAGGTCCTCTATGCAATTTTAATTGACATCCTATTAGCAATTTGATTCATCATGATCGCTGGCTATGACGAGTCTCATAAGGTCTTAGCCACCTTAATGGCTGCGTCTCTCCAGAGAATGCGATTTTCCACAAGGGTCTCCTTTCAAGCTCTGATTTCCATGATAAAAATTCTGGTGTACTACAAGGCACTATATTTTCGCCGACTTTCGTCTTAATGAATTTCTGCCTCTTTGTTGGAATCCAATATTCAGTTTCGCAGACAAGACAAGTGTATACTTTATTTCTCGTACTCTTTTGGGGAACAATGGCTAACAGTCGAAATCGTATAAGTGGGTAATTACACAAGATTGTCTCGAAGTTTCCTTGAACAGGTCAAATAGTGTTCTATAAAAGATTCTTCAAATTTCTCTTAACTTTCTTCTGTCGATTGTGGAGATCTTTTTATATGCTCATAGTAAACAAAAATATTTTAATATTTTAAGCCATCAGCTGCTTAGTTTCCTTTTCGAAATAATGTAAAAGATAGTTCACTCCTCTGAGCCAATGCTCATCTAATAGACTCAGACTTTAATTTTAATTTTAGAGTAAACAAAATCCAAAGAAAAGTTGGATAAAATATCCAGGTACCGTCTGGAGTACATCTAGTTGCTTTTGATCTTTTATCGCTATAGTGTGAGTGAAAGATAGTAACTGAAGTGGTGAGTAATACAGCATACGATCCCTCCGAAGGTCATCCGTATAAAAAAAAAAACAACAATAACAAAGCATACTTAACATTTTTCCTTCTATTTCTATTTCCGAATGATTTATTAATAGTAAATTGAATCAGTGTCATTTGTTAATTATTTATTAAATGCTTTAAATTAAATTTTATGAGGATTTTTTATATTTAATTTTAATTGGGCTTGCTTAGAATCGTACCAGAAAGGCAGAAAAACTGTCAACTTCCTTGGTATCTTTACTATTGTTTACATAAATGTTTATTAATTAATTTTAGTAAATAAGAAGAAGAAGTGCTCGTTCTATGCATTAGCGATAGGAGATATTGTTTAGTTGATTACAAAAGCCCTTACATTTCGAATTTCAATAAAACAAAGCCTCGTAACGTAAACATAATTCATAGAACTAGCACGCATTTTATAATGTTATGAAATCAAGACAAATGCGTATAAAAAAAAATTCCGTACAAGGAAATTTTCTGAAATAAGATTTCAAATATCCGATTTTACCAAGAATAAATCTAAAACCCACAGGACAAACTTACCCGATTTTGTAGTGGAAGATATGAATAAAATATTCAGTGATCCTCCACCTATTGAGACTCCAGAAGATCTTGACTTTGAATTCACTTCGTCTGCTGGAATGATACCGCAAGAGGCTACAGCGTGGGAGATGCTTGCGGATTCAATGTTAAAAGCACCACCTAATAAACTGCAAGCGTACAGAGAAGCAACTGTAGAGAAGGTTTCTTTTGTGGACACCAATAACGATTAGTACTAAAGAAAAAGTCAAGTCGTTAGCACATTTTAAAATATTCTATACATAAGTTTGCTTTTTACTTTGTAATTTTATACTGATTTAAAATTAAGCTCTGTATTTTTATATAAAACTTTCAATCGCTCTATTTATTCCGTCCTGTACCCTCAATGCTCACAATTGTTTTTTAATTAAGTATGTAAATATTTTTGAAAGGGAAAGTTATGTAAAATAAAATGTTGGTTATTTAGTCACAGTTGTTTTACTTACATTAATGTTTTTTCTCCAAATGTTATGAGCGCCACAAGAAACCCTTGTGATACTGAAGCTGCTGACAGACAAAAGAATGTCTCTGCAGATTTCAAATTATCTTTTAAGCAATTGTTTATTACACAATAATTAACCGGGATTTAGAGCCAAGCATAGTTGTATTACTGCCTTACTGCGTATAACCAATGTTATTAAAATTGCAATGAATAGTGCTATGTTTACTACGTTGGTGTTTCTTGACTTTTCAAAAGCTTTTGACTCTGTAGATCACAGAATTCTTTGCCGTAAACTCATCACAAATTTTAATTTTAGTCTTCGTTTCCAGGCGGTTTTTGTAATAGTTTACCTTCATGGCCGTTAATTCCGGAATTCCACAGGGATCCATATTGAGGCCACTCTTTTTTATCATGTTTGTTAATGATATTTTCAACTGCGTTAATTACTGTCAGTTGCATCTCTATGCAGATGACGCTCAGTTGTATTTATCCAGAAAGGTGGGGCTGGTCGAGGATGCCATTTATTGCATAAATCAAGACTTGGAGTCTATAGCCCAATGGTCAACAGCAAACAAACTTTTACTAAATCCTGATAAGTGGAAATGCCTAGTTATTCATCGAACTAGCCTTAATACCAGTTATTTCCCCCCGTTAAATTTAATGACACTACTATTGCATTTGTGAATTCCGCTTGGGCGTTGTTTTCAATAAAACTTTAACTTAGGGTGATCATGTTAACTCTCTTGTTGGAGAAGTTTTCAGCGGATTACCTGCTTTGTGGGTATCAGGTTCTTATACACCGCTCTACACTCACCTGCTGCTCGCTCGTTCGTTACTTATTTCTGTTATTACATATGGTTGCGAGGTATTAGGTCAGTTTGACTCGCAATCATTTTATAAGCTTAATTTTAATATTACCTTTAATGCTATTGTCAGGTACATTCATAACCTCCGCCGATATAATCATATCTCGCGGTATGTTTCTTCCATTCTTGGCTGCAGCTTTTCGGTATTTTTATAATACCGTTGCTTAATTTTTCTGGCCGAAATTATTAAATTTCAGTCACCTAGATACCTGCATGTCTGTTGGCAATATAATGGATCCTCTAGAACTATTACATTTACTATACCACGGTCATATTCTCTGACATCTAGGCGCCAGATCTTCGTCTATGCTATCAAACTTTGGAATAGTTCGCCCGCCTCCTTGGCGCCTCATTTAAAAGTTCACTGTTCATTTATTTGAATTCCAATTCTGATTTACTTTAATTATATTCTTGCTCACTTATATTCTGATTTGAATTGACGCTATTTTTGCTTTATTGTTGTCTTTAGTTCTTTTTGTTTCTCTTTATGTCTTTATGTCTTTCCTTGTTTTCTTTTAATATTATATAATAAATGTTTTTCTTCCATCTTGTACTTTTTAAAAGATCAAGAATCTTATTGTACAATGCCAGAATAAAAGTATAGTAAAGTAGATGCCAATAATCAAAATAGTAATATATGTAGAAGTTGTTTATTTTAAAACTTACCACATCTATTATCTCCGTATGGAACATACTTGAGGAAATCGCCGACACGTGTCAATGTTTACATAAGATGTTACGAAACAAGCGGATAACAAGTTGACTTAGATCTTTATTCATACTCCTTTCGACAACCATTATTACTTTGGCAATCTAAAGCAAAACATGTACATAGATGATGTATCAATTTACAATATTTAAGACAATTCATGCTGGTTATATAGAAGGAAGAGTAAGGGTCTTAAAACGGATCCCTATGGGACACCCTTCCTTGTTCCTTTGCTCTTACTCTATTTCAACAAAGCTTATTAAACAAAACGCTACTACAAACGATCTCAAATGCTCGCTTGAAATCCAGAAATACAATATTTGCAACTATATTGTTTTTCTAATTTATGATGACATAATTTAATGCTCACTCAAACTCAACAGTAAAAAATTGGTTTGCAAGATTTCGTGATGGAAATTTTAGTCTTAAGGACGTCCAGGTCCACGTCCAGGTGCAGTAAAAAAATTTTAAGGCTAAGAACTTCAAGTTTTACTGGATGAAAATCCATGTCAAACTCACGAAGAGCTCGCAGAACAGTTAGGAGTTACTCATCAAGCAATATCACTTTGACTGCATGCAATGGGAAAGATATAGAAGGAAGGAAAATGGATTCCTCATAAACTGATGGAAGAAAACAAAAACCGAAGAGTTGACATCTGCCTGAATTTGCTTTCTCAGTAGAAAAGAAAGAATTTTTGCACAATATCATTACGGATGATGAAAAGTGGATTTTGTACGACAATCTTAAACGCAGAAAAGCATAGGTTGATCCAGGCCAGCCATCAACATCAGTTGCAAAAACAAATATTCATGCCAAGGAAGTGTTACTATGTGTCTGGTAGAATTGGAAAGGCGTCATGAGCTTCTAGAACCAGGTCAAACTGTTACAGCTGTTTCAGACCCAATTGATCAAATTAATTGATGCTCTGGAGGAAAAAGACCATTTACCGGGCAAGTAAGGCGGATATTGCTGCACGACAACGCTTGTTCACAAACAACAAAACCAACCCAGGAACTCATCTTCTCCTTAGGCTGGGAAGTTATCAAGCATGCGCGTATTCTCCGGACTTGGCTCCTTCTGATTACCACCAGGGGTTCACGAAAATTGAAGATGTGCGAAAATGGCTTGATGACTATTTTGCTTCAAAACCACCAAGCTTCTATCGCGAAGGCATTCATCATCTACCCAATAAATGGCAAAAGACCATACATAGTAATGGCGAGTATTTCGATTATCAATCTTTGTAACAAGTATATTTTCAATAAACTTGAATCTGACCAAAAAAAGCCGAGTTTATACTTGCACACCTCTATTAATAGACATACAAAAATTTTAAGGTTTCCAGAGATATTACAAATTTAACTACAAATTTAATAACTTTATTGTCTTTCTTGTTTTGTTAAAATAATAATTAATATAAGGAAAGCAGTTTCATAGCTTCGAGTTTTCACGTACATCCACGTCTAGTCAGGCTACAACAGTTTTTACATCTCCAGTTAGAGCAATACATTCAATTTCAACCAAAGCATCCATTGGTAAGCGTGCCACTTGCACACAGGATCTGGCTGGGAAATCGTGAGTAAAAACTGAAAATAAAAAATAAATAAAATTTAATAAATTAAATCACCTACCAAAAGCATCATATGTATGGTTACTTCTCAATTTACAGTAGTATAGAAAATCTATTTTAAGGCTTAAAGAAGAAAACATATAATTGTGTCGAGTTGCAAGATCTTGATGGCCAGTTGACAGTTATGTTTCTCGAAATAATCGTATCATTGAACTTTGTTCTTTATAAAGTAATAGTTTTAACGAAAACATGGTATATGGCATCATCTTGTTGAAACCACATCTCAGACAAATCAAATGCATGCACGGTTTGCGATCGTTTATGTTGACGATAATTCAAATGAAATGCACGAAGATATTGTTGACTTCGATGGATTTTTCCAGTTTAGCACAAACAAACTTTTCTAGGATTTTCTCATATGTGGGGAGCATATATTAATTGTGCTAAAGTCTTTTAAACTTTTAGGATTCTTAATCTTTTCTACAGGACTTTTTCCAACTCTTTGGAAATTGATCATGTTCTGAGAGACTGATTTACTAACTAACACAGGGAGTTTTATATCTTTGTAGTCTATTATTATTTTGCAGGTTAATTCATTAACACCCATTTTTGGAATTCATACTCTTAATAACACTTTCAAGTTTACTAGTATTCAACTCATTTAATTGAAAAACTCCTTCAGTAAGTTGGATCAAATCAATTAAATCACTAATTTGTTTTTTTTTGCTGTTTAAAATATTTTTTATTAAAGTTCTTCAAAGTCCTTTTTGATCACAAGTTTTTACGTTAATTTTATTTTCTGTGTATTTATTTTTAGCTTCAAGGCATTTTAATTTATGCAAATTTCTTCTGACTTAAGGGGGAACACCATTGTGGGGGAGGTCAAAAAACCGATTTTTGGTTTTTTGCATTTTCTTCAAGTATATACTTTCAAGAATATGTCCACAAATTTGACGAAGTTATAGCGCTTTTAGTGGTTGCAGGTAATGCAGCTGTTCCCGGCTGATCGTGCCTGCTGGTGTACCTGTTTTGTTCGGAGTAATTCCCCTCGCCTCTCTTTTTGTTGACTCATATACAACATAAAGCCTGCTAGGATCTTCTAACGTTAAAACCTTTATAATAATAAAAAATATATTCGGCATTTAATTCTCTCTGGCATTTTAAAAACAAAACACGTACTTAAACTTTCAATCGCGTTTTTCTCGAAACGACTATTTCCGAACTCGTGTTAACGAAAACACTAATAATCCGATCATAAAAATTTTTTATCCAAAATTTTCGTAATCGTAGTGGCTCACGTTAAGCGTAGCCTTTTTATTTTATTTTGAAAACTACTATTTTTTACGGCCGCTTGAAGTTTTTCTTTAAATGCCGCCATTTTATGAAAAAGTAATTTTAAAAAAACGGCTACGCTTAACGTTAACTATATTTATGTAGATTAAGAAAATATATCATTTTCTTTTTTCAGTTAAACCATACCGGAAGTATCGACATATATACATATCCGTCTCAATTTTAATTACTTTTTTAGTAAACATTTGCACAAATATACTTCAAGGTATCCCTGATAACATATCTTTTCTCCAGTCCTTAAATAGTTCACTAAGTTATAAAAAAAAAAGAGGGCCCTTTTCGGGACCGTCACAGTGGTGATCCCCGAATTCTTGACATAGCTTTGAAAATTGTACGCTACTCATAGATGATATCCTACTAATATTATAAACTCATTTGGTACATTAAGACATAGGATACTTTTTATCCCGGTAAATGACATGGCTTAACGACTGTTATCAATTTATGTTCAGAATTGGGTCCACATATTTTAAGTTAATATACTTCTACTAGAAAACAGACATAGATGGTAGAGTTGAATTTACCAATGATTTTTGCCATCCAGTGACGACAGAGGATGAACTTATTTCTCACATTTTTCCGAACTTACAAAACAATATAAGTAACGAAGAGTGGTTATGCGAGAGGGCAGTGCTATTGCCAAAAAATGAGTCGTTCAATAACATTAAAAAAAAGATATTGGAAGGGTTAGTCGGCGAATTAAAAATATACACATCAATAGACACGGTGATGACAGTGACGACAGTACAACTTACCCTGTAGAATTTCTTAACACCTTGGAATTAACAGGCGTGCCTTCCCATAAATTGGAGCTAAAGGTTGGCGTCCCATTTCTGCTGACGCTTAATCTTGATGCACCGAAATTGTGCAATGGCACCCGGTTACGTAGCACAGCACTGGGGAAGAATATCACAAAGGCCACTATTCTTAGCGGAGCAGCTAAAGGAGAGAGCATCTTGATTCCTCGAATCCCAATTATCCCAAATAATTTGACGCTGCAATTTCCCCTAGAGTTGGCATTTACCATGACCATTAATAAATCCCAGGGCCAAACGCTAAAAATGGTAGGAATTCATTTGGGCACTCCTTAATTCTCACATGGTCAGCTTTATGTCGGTTGCTCAAGAGTATCGAGTGCCCAAAACTTACACGTACTGATGGAAAAAATAAATCATACAATGTCGTCTATAAAAGTATATTAACTTAAAATATGTGCGTCAAAAAAAGAAAAAAAAAACTATAAATTTGGTGATTCTACCATATCAAATACCTAATCACTTAAACGCAAAACTGCACCTATTTTTCTCTATTACAGCGCAAGCGATATGACGGGTACTAGTCATAATATAAATAGATGGAACGTTTTTAAACAAACGCATACTATATATTGATACTAAAAATGCTTCCCTCAAGCTCAAAATATGCTACTGAACTAAAACTTTTTCAATCAAACATAAGGCAAAAAAAACAGATAGATGTATTATTTTATATATATATCCTTTGCAAAAATTTATGACATTTTTCAGGCAAGGGAAACCCACTAACTGAGTTAAAGTCTTCTTTAAGCGATTTTAGTAATTTATAATACCTGCCGAATTTTTTAAAATATATTTCTATTGATAATTGACGTAATTAAATGCTTTTATTGATTTTACATAAAATGTGTACGTGTTAAATAAGTTTTTATCCACTGTCTAAACATTGTTTCAAATTTTAAAGTTGATACTCCGCCCATTTAAAATATCAGTGACGCTACAATATTGATTTAAAATTTGATTTCAATTTTATTTCTATCATTATTAGATATATTATTCTTTTGTTTATGCTCTATTAGGACAAAATCAATTAGCTTACTTCAGCAGAAAATTAAACACAGCCTTAAGGCCAATTTACATAGCAGCAACATGTTTTTTTACTGAAAACCTGAACGAGATGGTTTTATTGATTGATGATATGTGTAAAAAAAGGACAAAGAATGAAGGGGAAAGAAAAATTCAATTCCAGCGGGGAAACTGACATTTTAGCTCGTAAAATTTTGTTGGCATATGTTTTGTCTTTTTTCGTATTTTATCATGTTAGCTTTATCTATCCCACTCGCACTGTTTGCTTACAATGTTGCAGTAATGTAAATTGGCCTTTACTGGCAAAGAAACTATGGAGTAATATTCGTAACCTCGGTGTCTGTAGGCGTGCTGTTAATGAAGATCCCAATATGCTAAATAGGTACTTTGTTTTGATCGTTTTTCAGACGGCTCACTGTCCGAACATAAGTTTCCTCACGGATGGCTTTTCTTTCC
>QYTT01080723.1:9433-27170 GCA_006980735.1 Dasypogon diadema | reverse complement strand
CCAGCTAGATAGTGAGTGTGAGCGGAGAGTGCAGGTTGCTTTTAATGACTGCATTAGGTTTATCTTTGGCCTGCGTCGATTTGATCATGTCTCATTGTATAGGAATCGTTGCTTGGTTGTTCTTTGGCGTCTTACTTGAAGCGCAGGGCTTTGTTATCTTTTTATAAATTGCTACATACCGGCAGGCCTGAATACCTCAGAGACCATTTTCAATTTTCAACCTCATCACGATGTCAAGTCATTATTATTCCTCGTTTCTCTAGACTTGTTATGGAAAGATCTTACCCTGTCCAAATTGCTCGCTTGTGGAATGGTCTACCACGTTCCATTCGAAGTGTGGGGACTGTCGGCGGGTTCAGCAGACTTGTTAGGATTCATTTTGATTGATTGGATCGAATTTGGGGGAGGCGACTACGCAGTGGGTATGGGTCCCTATTTGCTAATATATTTATATATTTTTTTTCTCTTTTTTTGTTGGATTTAATATGTTATTTCGCTTTTATTTTGTTTTTTGAATTCTATTTTCTTGTTTAAATGCACGAAAAAAGATTATGTCTTGTGTGCTTTTTCCTATATTGAATAAATTGAAAAATTGAAATTTTCCTGCCAAGCACTTCACCCTAAATATGGATATTCATGAATTAAATATAGAAAAGAATGAGATAATTGGATTACCTGCAAATTTTTACTTTCGTGGCTGCGGTTCGTTGGAAAGCACCCTGTAGGAATAGATTTTAGATTTAGGGCATTAGGTATATTAACTCAAATTGAACTTAATAGTAGGGAATTAGGAATTAAAAATCACTTATATATAATTGTAACGATGATGTCAAAGCGAACCAGGCCGTGCATGCTAATTTTACCTAAAAGGGAAACTTTAGAGTGGAAAATAATACTTATCATGTTGTAAACATAATAAATTTGAAGATGTCTAAGTAAAAACTCTCCTGGATGGGGTCCTTTATCTCTGAATCCCGGAAAACTTGCCACCTAACCTATCAGATTTTGCAACCAACATATCTAAATATACTTCACGTTCGCTATAGTAAGAAACCTAAAACTGAACTAGTCCCAACCCAAGGCATTGGCTAGTTAAAGAATTTCGATAAGAAAGGTGTTAAAAATTTCAAAATAAAACACCTGGCAAGAGTTGTCAAAATTTCGATTTTTCAAAAATGTTTAAGGAAATCGAAAAGATATAATTTTTCTGCCTAAAGCAAATGAAGGAGGATTAAATCAAGAATATTTTAACATAAAAAAATAAAATTTAATATTTAATATTTTTAAATCGATTGGAAACGGTTCAACAGCATTGGAAATTTCATGGAATTTTCGAGAAAAACTTCCAATAGGAGGCATTTTCATATAAAACTAGCGCCTTGGTATGTAAAGGGTCTTAGTCGGTGAGACAAAATCTAAGAAGTGAATTGTTGTGCGAATTGTCATAAAGAAGAGGCAGAAAGTTCCAAAGAAGCGGAAGAAAGTTAAATGTAGTGGAGCGGACTGCAGAAGTGGCAGAAAGTTAAAAATAAGATCTAAGGAAGCATGAAATATTAGGAGAATAGGAGAAAGGACATGGGAAGGTCGCGAAGTTGGAAAAGAGAGGAAGAAAGGTTTCCGGGAGCTGAGAAATAAGGCGAAGGGCAAGAAACTAGGACCGGTTAAAAAAAAAATAAGTGATCTTTCTTGATTGCGTTTTTTTTTATTTAGCTTTAAAATTGTGCTAAAATCCCCAAATCGCGATGCACTGCCTTGCGCCCTGAAAATGGAAAAATTATGAAATTGTAAACTTGGCTATCGAGTGTTTTCAAAATCGAGTAGAAATTTTCTTATAATTTTGTAGTGAATCGGTGAAAAAAAAGAAATAAAATTTTATAACGTTTTATTGAGTAAAAGTGGTGTTTTATGGTGGCAACAGAGATTTATGAGTCATGGACTCGTGAAAACCACGTGGCGTCAAACACATATTGGTCCCACCCCTTCTTCCCCTAGCCCCTAGGCGTATCGGTTGCGTACGTGCGAAGTACGTAAGAGCCCCTTCACTTTTCAAGATTCACAGCCTGCCCTGCCCATCTTTTTGAGTTTTAAAGATTGTATGTAAATAACTGATAGCCTTTTTTTGAATTTAGGGAGGAATTTGTCAATACAATTTACCCTGGAACATTCTATTCAAAAACATTGTTGGTCTTTTGACTGTCCTTTTCACCCGAAGTGAAATTTTTGGCCATTTGAATTCTTTGGTCACAATTGACCAGAAAATTCAGATTTTTAAATTTTGACCTTGAAGAATTTTGCAAGGACACAAATAATCAGGACAAGTAGGTACCATTGGAAAGCGATAAGTGTCCTATTTCAAATGAATCCTTGGTTGTTATCCTGTAATGTCCTTGTGAGGAGTTATAACGATTTTACTGGGTCAAAGGACATAAGATATTTTGGCACCAATTTGAGGGGGAGAACTTGATATTAGAGGTGAGCATCAATTTTCTCAAACAAGTTTTTTTTTAAATTAATATCTTACACATGATAAGAATAAGAATGCAGTAGTCTGGTATAAATTCGAATTTGAATCAAATAAAGGAAGAAACGAAATGCTCCCAATTTCAAGATATTTCGGCGTCTCTTACTGCTAATCTTAGCGAATTAACTAAATGACCTTCAAGATAGTGAAGAATTTGAACGTTCAAGGGCGGTGGTATATGAATCGGTCAAATTTTCTAAAGTCAATTGTTTGTTTTTTCTTCGTATTATTGTTGTTCGGCTTTGTTCTTGTTTTCTTGTTACGAATGCTAAAAAGACAAAGATAAATTAGAAAATACGCCTTGTATTTTTTTTTAGATCTCCATTAATTTATTCTATTTCTTTGCCCGTACGAACTTCCTGTTTCGTATTCATATAATAATATTGCCATTTTTCATTTTTGCACTTTACAAGAAAAAAAAGATCCACCCACCTACAGATTTCCATTACAAATCTCTTCGAAGTAGTAGTTCTATAATAAGGGAAGATAAACAAGTGACATAACAAAAGCGTTTTTTTTCAGTGTGGTAAATAAGTCTCATTTATATCTAAAAAAGGCTGACAAGATTCTCTTCCAGAAATGTACAATGGACATGCTAGTAGTGTAGTTCATGACATTGTTGACAGCATAGAAAATGTTAAAGATACCTTAAATGTGGAAGATCTCTGCCTATATAAAAAAAAAATGATTTGTGCGTAGTTATTAATCGTGCATTGCTAACATTTTAAAGTAGCAAAAAGGCCTTTCTGACCGGCATAAATATATATATATAAATGCCACAGTCCATTCATAGGTACATAAATCGGTTTTGATCTGTTCATTGGCTTTACAACACGTAAAGATCGATTATTTTATGTGTTCTTGCTGTTTTAAGATTGCCACAAAAAAAAAAACACAAGTGTGCGTTGCTTACGTTTTTTACCATTTATTTTTTCTCGCTTTTTAGCCACTCTCATCAAAATCTCAAAATCAGACCGTAACGTAACAGCCAAAAAATTCCATAGAAGTCAATGAGCTTGATAGATTCAGGCGCGCGTGTAACTACTTTTTTTCTTCTTTTTCCACTAGTGAGAAGATAAATTAACGGTCGGGAGAATAAGATGAAAATGTGTTTTTTGTAATTCATTTACTTTGTAGTAGGCTTTTGTTATGAGTTTAATAGACTTAAGTCCCACATGCCCCAGCCTAACATCTACTTGACGTCAGAGGATTGTTTGCATCGCGCATTTGACGTTAGATGAAAAGCTCAAAAATCATTTGAACTAGCCGTTCCCTCCCGTATACCTACGTAAGTATAAATTTTGCTAATTGTAAAGAATTAGAGATGGCGTATTTTAGATTCCGGTTTCCTTTCACATGTCTGCCAAGTCTGTACTCTGAGGTACAAACCGGAACCGGTTTCTTTTTCTGTATTCCATGAGAGCAAAAATTTGAAGTAAGCCTTCTTTTGAGAAGTTTCTCTTGGGATCTCTGCCTGCACCACTCACCAAGTCACCAGTCACCACACCACAACAGTTTTCGCAGCTCTATCACTCTTTTAGTCATATTTACCCTCCTTGTCTCATATGTTCAAAGCCCCCCCCTCCCCCCCTCCCAGTCCATTGGTTAGTTAATACATAAAAAAGTTTCATCGGTTGTCAAAGCTCATTAAGATAAAAATTTTCATTAAGATCGATTAGGTGTAATTTGTTTTCTCCCTATAATTGACTTTGGAATGGCGGCAGTGTGAATGAAGGTCGTTGTCCCGATGGAGGTAAATATAGTGAAAATATTTTGCGAATGATGGAAATGTTTATAGTGTCAGATGATTGTGTCACGCATTTCCATTAACCGAGACTTTTATCTGGATAAATAAATTCGCAGTATGACTCAAATGAATTAAAATCTTTTGCTTATTTACTACTGAACCTCGATATCAAGCAAAAGTTACGTGACAATAATTTGACAAACAAACTAATCAACTGTATGATTCTGTCCATGTCGGTAATTGCGTCAGAAAGTGTTTACATTAACGTAGCACTGCGTAGTATATGTAAAAAAATCCTTTTTAGTGAAAATAAAAAATAGAGAGAAAAATTGAGTACAGTTGTAACAAAAATGCTTATGAAGTTATTGGTAAGAGAACTTAATCATTTTCGAACGCTCGTTTATATGGGCAAAGGGTGGATGCACCGTATTTGCATTAGACGAGGTACAAAGCTATAACCTCTAAAATCGTAACTCTAAAGAACCGACACGTTGTCACATAAATTTCACTCTCAAATAGGCATTATTGTAACGAAATTACAATACTCGCGCATCGAGCCATCTTAATTTTTTTTTTTTTCATTTTCCAGCAGATATTTGATGCAACAAGGAAGTTTTCTAAATGCCTGTTGATCAGAAGGGTACAAATGTGGAACAGACTACCAGCTTCTACAGGGTTTATAGTTTATTCTGAAAAAAAAACGCTAGACTATTAAGATACAATCTTATAAATAAGTGCAGGTTACATTGAAAAAAAAAATAAAATAAAATAATTAATAATATGAAAAGCCAGATAACAATATCCTAATGATTACAAAAAAGAGTAATATACATTCAGAAGTAAAGAACTCACATTTCAAGAAAAGAGTATTAACTATAATTCAAAAAAATTAGCAATTATTAAATAAAAGTCAGGTAGAAAAATTTATGTAGAAACTAAATTAGAGACTAAATATTCAAATAGATTGTCAGAAAAATTACGGTCGGTGCTGCTCCTTCTAAGATGAAGAGGGAGAGAATTCCAAAATCTAATCTTGGACAAAGAAATGACACTCACTAGAGCGAGACGTAAAACGTGGCAATGTCAAAGAAAAGGTTCTACCAGATTGCAGGAAAACAAGTTTGATGTGCAAGTAACTTGGTTGTTTTATTATCAGGAGATTACGAAAGAAAATGATTCTCCAATAATTAAGATAAGTGTCCAGAGCGCACCTAAGGAACGCTTTAACATAATTGGAAACATGATTATAACGCCTAAAGTTAAAGATATAGCAAACAGCGGAGTTAAAAGCTACATTTAATTTGCGAGAAGAGGATGAGTCCAATTTGCAGAAGACCTCGCAATCATAATGTATCAACGGAAGGATTAAAGACTTTACTAACATGGCACGCGTATTAATAGGCGTAAACGAAGCAGAAGCAGAGAGCTTACGAAGTATGCCATAAACCTTGTCAACAACACCGTCAATATGATTATTCCAGCCGAAGCTCTTGTTGAAAATTAGGCCAAGATTTTTAAGAGAATCGATGAAGGGAATAGCAACTCCGTTCACAATTTCTGGGAACGAGGAAGTATTTAAACTGTTTTTGTAAATAATGATGACGTCCGATTTAGAAGCATTTAGATGCAGCGCGTTATCGCTAGCCCATTCGGAAACTCTATTAAGATCCCCATTCACGCGACATATGGCATCCTCTATTAGCTCCGAGGGTTACATCCCAAGACTGAATATCATCTGCGTAAAGGTGGAAGCAACAGTCACATAGGACCAAAGGAAGATCATTTATAAATATGGCAAACAGTAGTGGTCCAAGGATAGAATCTTGCGGTACACCACTAATTAATGACATTACCAGAAGAACCAGTGCAGTTAATTCATTATTTTCAAAGGAAGCTCTGATGTCATCAGTAATTTTCAGTAGAGCCGTCGTGCAGCTACGTTTAGGCCTAAAACCTGACTGAAGATTTGATAAAAACCCCTTTTCGGTCAAGATAGTCCACAATTTGAGTATGAAGAATCCTCTCAAAAACCTTCGATAAAAAAGATAAAATAGAAATATACTCTAAAGAATCAGAAGATTATTTTGGGATAGGAATCACCTGAGCGGATTTCCAACAAGATGGAAAAGATGACCGCATAATAATATTATTAAATATGTGTGTAAGACTCCGAAGAATAAACGGCAGCAAAATCTTAACAAACTTAGGACTCACTTAATCAAGTCCAATAGCATTCGATTTTACAGACATTATCGTTCTGCACACATCCTCCTCACAAACCACATCAAAAGAGAAACCCTCAAACGGCTCGCCAGAATTTAAAATGTCACTAAAATCTAGATTGGATTCGATGTCACTCCCCGACTTTTTTTTGAATTTCTGGCTGTTAATCGTGTAGCTTCTCCGGAGTTCTGTGTTGAACTCATAGCTTCTTTTTCTAATTTTTCTTTTGACGTGATAATATCCCTCGGATTTTGGTTCTTTTTAGAAAAATTATCAAATATGGTAAAAAAACTAAGCAATTTGGAATTCATTAACCCTTTCTGTTGAATAGTGTATCTTACATCCCTTCCAAGCCCAATCAAGTCATATTGGCGTCCTTGTTTATAGCTACAAACTTAACAAATGGTCTTGGAGAGGCCAAAATTTTGAATTTTATTATCGACTGCCATCAGTTGGCGAAATTTCAAAATAGAATAGCTTTTATATCATTGCTTATAAGTTAAATTTTGTCTCTACAAAATTATTCAGAGAATTTCTTGTTTTACATCGATATGAGCACCAATAAAAAATGTACAGGGTGTCCCAAAAACCAACGATAACCCCGAAGTTGCTGATGGACCGACTCATGGCTTACTAGAATAATCAATTTTACCTCAATAGAAATGTCATATTTTTCGAGATATTAGCAGTTTTCTGAAAATATAATGTTAAATATCAAGTCCAGAATATTATTTGGGCCAAATGAATTTTCCATGAAATGGCTGCTTTCTGGCAAAATAACCGGAACTAGACGAGGTTTTCCACGAAATGGCTGCATTCTGGCAAAATTATCGAAGCCAGACGAGGCACGTCTTATCAAGGGGTAGAATATAAGTGCAGTCTAATTGGAAAAATCCTAGGAAGTAATGAGGGCTTCGCAGGAACTTCCTCATATGGCATACCGTCCTACAGCCTGATCTAGTCCTGACGGTGTTAAGGTATGCCCTAACAAATTTCTGCTCGGATTAGTAAGCTGAAAGTATTAGTGTCGAGGAATACAGAGTTATGAAAGCTCAAAAGATCGATTGGAATCCATGGAGTATAGAATTAGTTCTTCTTCTGTTTTTCTTTTTTAAAGCAAACTCGAGATAAGTAGAGGCTGCTATTAGCTTGAAATTAATGTAATGTCAGTTTTGCTTACAATTGTGTTTATTTTAATTGCTATGATGTGAACAATCGATTTTTAAACCCAAAAGCTTTCAATAAACGCCATTTATTTTCTCATAGAAAACTTAAAATGACAGAAAAATGTCCTTTTTAATACTGTAAAAGGACACATCTTGAAATTAATGTGGTCATCCCCTGCAGGAATTTAGGACACATGTTCCTTCCAAATTATATTCCCCTACCCCTCACCGTTGGGAAGATATTCATATAAAACTGATTTTTTGTTTGAATTTCAAACGTACCTTTTAACCTTTAAATGACCTTGTCACCTATTTATTTATACCCTTATTTATTTATTTATACCCTTATTTATTTATACCCTTATTTATTTATTTATACCCTTAGATTTTTGACGTCATGAAGTACCGTTATGCATAGTTTTAAGACAATCGGGCGCGCCACCTAAACGGAACTACACCAAATAATCGAGTGGGCTTATTAACTCGATAAAATAACCGAGTTATTAACTCGATAAAATAATCGAAAATAATCTCCTGTATACTAAGTGCAACGAGACTTTTTGTAAAGTATACCTCGTAAACATGCGCATTGGAAAAGCAACAAAGAGAGCTCTAAAGGTGGAGAGTTTTATGATGCAAGCCCAAACAGAAGTATTATGAATATAGGCAGAACATGAACCATGTATGAACTGTACGGAGCTCTCAACGTAGTTAATTTTTTAATATCTAGTAAACGTAGATAGCTTGGTTCTGTTTCCAGACTACACAACTACGGTATACTTTCTACTATACAGAAAGCAAAAGTGGATACGGTATTTATGTGGTATGAAAGACAGGGACAGGGCTGTAGATTTTCAATTAGTCTAAGAGGGTGCACTAAGGACAGAAAATAGCATGATCCCATATTAAGGAAAAAAAAAATAGAAAACATCAGCATGTAACTGACTGATAACACTCGTGATAGCAATATTAAAGTTTAACTGATTGAAACATGAGTGGGAATACGCTTGTTGTGTATATTTGTATTTAAAGGGTTGCTGAAATGGAGAAAGCACTCTTTTCTTTTGTCTTTTTGTCTTTTCTAATTTCAACAATATCCCCTTCCCTTTTATAAATACAAAGTTCTGAGTTATTTTAGAACTACGGCTTTTAACAATTAGTGCAATATAATATATGAAAAGTCTGTCGAAAATACTGGAATTACTTTTGTTATATTTCAGAAAGAAATCTCAGCGATGAAAGTTGTCCATTACTGGTAATTAAATGTTTCAAAATGGGCTTGTTAGTACATAAATAAATATCCAGTTTTTGGGCAAAGGCAAAGAAACTTTTTATAGACCCATTGTGTAATGTAATAATGGTTCCGGTGAAAAGCCAACAGTGAAGTGAACTTAATAGGCTAAACAGCATTCAGCACTTTACCTTCCTTTTAAACGCAAATTGAGGCTAAGAGTCATTTTTATGAAAAAATTACACACCCACAATTATACCAAGAATAAGGTAATTAATCTAGATAGCTTGTACCGTAAGTGTACTATATGAGCACCTTTCTTTTAAAATAACCTCAAGTGGAAGTTAGGCACTCAGTGTAGTTAAAAGGAAATGACTTTGCCTAAGATGAAAAGTAAAGTATCATGCATTTCAGGCTAGAGTTTGATGTAATTCTTGCAGAAAAAAAATTCCGGTCCTGAGATTT
The DNA here is from genome assembly GCA_006980735.1 of Dasypogon diadema. Lineage (NCBI taxonomy): Eukaryota > Metazoa > Arthropoda > Insecta > Diptera > Asilidae > Dasypogon > Dasypogon diadema. The sequence goes on along the minus strand of QYTT01080723.1, from coordinate 17,817 downwards.
AGAAGTGCACCCTTGAAAATTGTTTGGCTTAAACAATTTTTCAGAAGCCTTTTACGGAAATGTTCCGAATAATTTTCATAAAGATATTGTAAAATGCAATCAAAAGTAACAGTTTCCTTTACACCGACCTCATGTTACCATTTATTAATGTATAAAAACAGATGTAAAACGATAAATGAGCTTGCCATTCCTCTATTACATGAATTCGACAATTTATCTTTTAGAAACATTAACCTTTCTTAATCATCATTTCTGTCGAAATTAATTCCCACCTAAAATTTCAAATCCACTTCTTTCAATTCGTAATGAGAATTACAATGAGGAATCATCACATCGGATAATGATGTATGGGATTACAATTTCACCTAAATTTGACAGAGTTGAAGTTTTTAATTCCTTTTCAATTCCTCTGGAAAAGTAATTAGAAGTCAACTTTAATTTTGTTAATTCCTTTTTAACTCCTCCAGAAAGTGAATTGAAAAGGAATTAAGGAATTAAAATTAACACGTAATTGCTGAGTAATTTTTTCTCAATTACATTTCAATTCCGCTGGAAATCTCTGTCGAATTTACGAGGAATTGCAATTCCATACATCATTATCTACAAAGATGATCCATCTTAATAATTCTCCTTCAAAATTGAAAAACAATGGAATCAAATAAATTGATTCCAAAGAATGGAATTGTTTAACTAGCCCAAAATTGCGAGGACTTGCCCGTGTAGGAGTTATGCTTAAATAAGAGGACGTCGAAATCTCTCAGTGCTGCTCAACCATCTTCCAAGGACTGTGACAGAGGGTGAAACTTTAGTTCTTTACCATGAGCCTTTGTCCAAAAAGGATTCAATGGAGTCCTATCGTCCCGGAGAGCCAGTGCCCAAAAAGAGAAGGTCACACAAAACACCAGAATGGTCATTGCAACAGTTTCTGTGATACTGAGGGTATTCTGCTGCTGGACTTCAAGGAACGTAATACCGTTTTAAATGCCACATATTATGCTAAACTTTTATGAAAGTTATGTAAAGCCATTGTCGAGAAGAGGAGAGGAAAACTGTCCAGAAAAGTACTGCTCTTACATGATAATGCGGCTGTACAAACTGCTTCTATTTCAAAAGCTGTTGCTGGCTTGGAGAAATTAGGTCATCCACCATACAGTCCAAACTTGGCCCAAAGTGTGGGGGGAGGAAGTTTAAGTCTGATGAAGAAATCCATGAGGTTGTTCTTCAGACTACTATTTTGATGATATAAAAGCACTTATTAAAAGAACTAAAAAATGTCTTGAAATAAAGGGAGAATATATCAAAAACTTACCAGTCTTTCCCCTCTCTCACCCCCTCCTTCTTAGGCCACAAATACTTAGACCACACTACGTATTTCCCATCATGAGTAAGTACTTCATGTCTTATGCCATTTACTTTTCTCAGTAGCTGGAAAATACCTATAGTCCTACCTTGGTATTGGTTCAATTATATCTAAGCCGGTAAATCGGGCTTATTGAGGACGGTATGGAACGTGTTAATTCCGACTTGGATAGAATTTACACCTGGATCAAACATAACCGACTACTGCTGAACTCTGGAAAGTCTCAGAGGATCTTTTTTTTTGTACAACAACACTCTCAGTGAGTTCGATGAAGGCTTAGTAAAATCTATGGTGGTCTACGAAGGCTGCGGCTTTCAGCCAATATTTTATCTTGTAATATTCCACTGAAACTTGTTAAAGTGTTAATTCTGTCTCACTTTTACTTTGAAAGTTGCTCACAACGATTGCATTCGCTTTGTTTTCGGATTACGTATATAGATTCTCAGTCATAAAGTCATTATTATTATATACGGTTGTGAACTTAAACGTTCGCTATGCTAAACAATTACTTTCTTAATATTTTGGTTTTTAGAATTTAATATGCACTTTTATATCTAACGTGTTGCCTTTTCTTGTTTTTCAGGTTCACTCAATGTCGATAGAATTATGTAGTCCAATACACTTCATAACAAACACAAACTAAAATAGTGAAGGATCTGAAAATGAAGTTCGATCCAAATAAAAGTGTAAAAAGACTAAGCAACGACATAGAACACGATATCGTGCTACTACGAACACCATCTGCGAGGCGAAGAAGAAAATTGGGTACAATTTCTAATGAAATTATGGATCAAAATTCCACTGAAAATAGTGAAAATCTTTGGCCACCTTTGCAAAAATGTTTAATATGTCGTCACAGCGAATGTGTCAATAATAAATGTTGTGAATTTCTAAACTCTTCGTTCAATCACCACAAAATACAAACTTTGAAGAAAAAGGACCAGCAGTCATCATCGTTTTCTCCCTCGATTAAAACATCATCACAAGTTAGTCATAAACAACAACAACACCAGTATCAACATAATCATCACCAAGGCAACAAGTCTCATCAGCTTCATCGATGTCGTCATCAAAAAACTCAACAGCGACATTGTAATAATAGCACAAGTAGTCAGACGGATGTTCGAAACTCATCGACCGATTCAATCTTATCTCCTGTCTTTTCTACAATATCATCATCATCCACACAATCACCTGAAGGCAGCAAAAAGTTATTATTAAAAAAGGACACGACAATGGCAGACATTAGATGGACGACGCTTTTACCTTCCTTGTCAGTGGCTTACGCGAAGTGTGATTTTCTGTTTTCAAACAATTCAAAAAAATTCAATTGCCGAAGAACGTTTACATGTAAATTTCCATCATTTCTTATGTGGTTTGCCATTTCGATTTTTTTAGTGAATTTTTCAATAAATCTAATAGTTTCTGGTGCTTACGCTAAGGAAGTTAAGCCACGATTACGGGGTCCAGGAAGAGGTAAGTTTTTAAATAAAATATTTTTATAAAGTACTGAAATATTTCTAAATAATTCTTTCGATGTATCTACTTGTTTTTGTTGTCTATAACAAGAAATGCTTACCTTTGCCCCGGTACATTCACAGAAGATAAAATTCATAAGTGAGAGCTTCCGACGTTTTTGAAGTTAAGAAGCTAATCCTATAATATTTGTTATCCTTACTTCATTTGTATCTGAGAAGATGCTTGCTTTAGCACACCTGTCCTAAAAAAAGTCTAATAAGCTGTATAAAAAAGATAACAATACAGGGTACATAAGTAAGGCACATTAGAGGTAGTAAATGAGGGTTTCATTGCGGAAAGGAAGCGTTGAGGTGCACGAGTTAAATGGTCTTTTTTTAAGGTATTGCCTAAATTCAGGGGACAACCCTATGATGCACACAGCACAGCTGAGGCGAAAGGGAAGTAGGGAAAGGCGAAATTGGGAGATTTTAACCTGACAAATGTTACGATTAAGCCACAATTCTTGGCATGAAATTATTACTGCGCAACATCTCAGTGACTTCACAAGTATAACTGTTGTCAGTAGAATTGCCTCAATAACTGGTACCCAGATAAATCGCCGTGTCCTGTGCAGGATTCGAACCCACGCCAACAGGGGAAAAATCTGCAGACATGCACCTCAGCCCACTCGGCCACCGGCGTGGTTATTGATGCTGGACATTACTTCTCTATTGGCAGCTTTAAGAAATCTGGGAATGTTGTTCCATTCAATAATGTCCTACCCGAAATTGTCTCGGTCTTTAGGCTATTAAAATCTGGGGAGTTCGATGACCACATGTTTGGTATGATATAATCGTGCAGAGCGTTCTCAATCCAATCTTGGATTAAATTTTTGTGCAGAATTCTACTTAAATACATATGGCCTTCAATTGCGTTCGATATTTACCCAGGGTTTCACAGCTCAAACCGGCTGGCAGCATTCACTCAAAGATCCTGTGGAAAAAGTGCATGCCATGTTCTCTCCTTCCTTACCTGCTGCTCCTAAAAGCATTACAATTTTAAAAAACTTGATCTGTACAACAGTAGGACTAACAATACTCTTCTGTCACTTCTCTGTTGACCTTTAGATCCTGGTCGAAATTTTTTTCATGGGAACAAAATCAGAGCTGACCAGATTTTTCACAATGCAGATTGTGTCCTCGGACACCTGCAGATTTTTTGCAATGGTCATCATTGACATTCTGGGGCTCTCATCTATAATGTTCTGTACCTGCTGTACCAAGTTGTCAACTTGTGATGTTCTCATACTGTTTGAATGCTTTAAATACTCCTTCCGAACATTGAGTACAAATGAGAAACGCTTGGGAAGTTTATGACGCACTTCTAAGGTTATTTAGAAATTTGTGCCATTTTTTAAGCAAAATTTCTGTCTCTATGTGCGAGATGGACTGGCCCATAAACTGCGCATCCAGCGCAGCACAGCTCCAATGTGCGACTGTAACTACTATAATAAGGACTTCCACTTATGTTGAATTTCATTTGCACTTTTAGGGTAAGCCAGGGTTCAACCCTGAAAATGCAGCAAATGAAACATGAATTTAGAGTTTTGTAGTTGTAGTGGTAGGTATTTTGTGTTCATATTGTCAGTTTCATAGGTATGTAGTAGTGAACTCTACCGAACCCTTGGCTGAACTCGGGGTTCGAAAACTGCTATAATGGGTTAACTCGAGTTAACTCAGGTTAACCCAAAATTGTCAAATAAAACAGCTTTTTAGAGGAACTGCTAGAAAGTGTCAAAGAAACTGCAATAAAGTGAACCCTGAAAGTGCAAATGAAATTCAACATTACTTTCTCAGTAATAATGTCACCGAAAGCGATTAATTTAAATAACCAATCATATTCGGTGTCAGTTTTTACCAAAACACGCTTTTACTTTCTACTTGCATACTTTAAATTTTTGTAAGAAAAGAAATCGATTTTGTAACATTTTTAAAGTATAACTTTTCTTAAATATCAATTCTCTGGAGCTCCGACATAGCGTTGATTATCCTTGAGTATTTTATCGTTGCTGCATTAAATATAGGAATGTATTCATTGAATAAGACCGGCATGTCATCGCCAAAGAACTAAATGTCTATCACCAAACAGTTTTAAACCATTTCGAGAAAGCTGTATACAAAAAGAAGCTCGATGTTTGGGTGCCACATAATTTAACACAAAAACATTTACTCGATCCAATTTCCATCTGCGAATTTCTACAGAAAAGTAACGAAATTGAACCATTTTTGAACGGTTGATCACGGGAGACGAAAAGTGGATTACTTATGACAACATTATGCAAAAAGATCGTAGTCGAAACGAGGAGAAGCTCCACACCATATGCTAAAGCCCGGATTGACCTAAGAAGATGATGCTACGTATTTGGTGGGATTGAAAGGGCATCGTGCATTATGACTCTCGGACATTTACTGTCAATAATTATCCAGATTGCAACAATCAATTCAAAAAACTCGGAGGGAACTGGTTAACAGAAAGGGTGTCGTGTTACACCATGATAACGCCATACCACATACATCGATAACTACCGGGAAAAAGTTTGAGAGAATTTGGCTGGGAAGATTTATTACATCCGTCGTATAGGCAGGACCTTGCACAGTCAGATTACCATATGTGTCGGTCTCTGCCGAACTCCCAGAATGGTGTTTAGTTAGTTTCAAAAGAGACCTGCGAAAACCACTTGTTAAAACTTTTTGCCCAGAAACCACGGAAGTTCTGCAGTGACGGGGGATTATGGTGTTGCCAGAACAAAATGGCGCATATTTGGTTTAATAAAGTTGTTATAAAATATAAAAAACCATTATCTCAGTTTTGATTTCAAAAGGGTCAATATTTTTTTGACTATCCTTTTTTTTTGAAGCAGCAAGATATTAAATATTCCAAACGTGTGACTGCAAAAATTTTAGATCATTAAAACGTAGTGGTCAGTTTAAGACTGCGTATGACTCGAAAAGTCACAAGCCGCAATATTTTATTTCAGAGACTACTCTCTTATCGGTTGCAACTAAAAATAAATTTTGTACAAAAAATTGTAGTTCGTGCTTAAGTTAGAATACCTTTATCTATATTTTTTACGCACGCGCCCAATTTCTAATAGCAGTTATATGCCGTGAACTTGAAGAACTTGTACAAAAATTTATGGGAATATCAAGTGGCTGATCATATCAGCAGTTTCGCCAAGGCACTGGCCTTATCATGGCAATCGATAATAGTTGCCGTTTATTGTCACCAGTTATTTTCATTCACATTCATAAATACCTTAAATTACTTCATTAGCATTGTAATAAACAACACAACTCGAACGTGATCTATTGACACAACTGACAACGACAACAATAGTTATAGTCTGAACAATTTAATTCCAAGAAGATGGCGAGATATCAACAGTTGACAAAAGCAGAAGTGTTAAATAAATAACATCTTTGATCGTCTCGATTACTATCCTTCTGTTGTATGTCATTATATGGTCTTAAGTCAACTTAACTTTTGTCTTTCATAGGAAAACAATAAACGAGAAGAATTATGCATTCTACTGTATTGGTATGGATTGGTGGTGTTATTCGTTTAAGATAGTTTCTTCGTTCATTGAGAATTTCAAGTGTTTTTGTTATTACTCAGTAATGTGAGTAAAGATTATTCAAATTTATTCATAAACTGTGCAGAATTTTTTCGTTTATTTGTCGTTTGTACACTATTGAACAAAAATATTGATACAAGTGAATTAATCTAATATTCTTTTCCTAAAATATAGACAGCAATATCATTAATTAGTTCGGGGATTCTAAATAGAATGCTTTATCACAAAATTCATGTATAAATTGTTTTTTGGTAGTTCTATAGTAAAGATTGTAAACAAAGCCTAATAAAGTCGAAGGTGCCTTAGATAAAATTATACCATTACGAGGATGATGTTGGTTTATGTACGATGGTGCTCCTGCACACTTTTCTGTGCAAGTTAGGCAATTTTTAAAGATGGATTGGACGTGGATGACCGTTGCTTGGCTAGCACCGGTCTTCTGATTTAACCCCATTTGATTTTTTTTATGCGGGGTCATTTAAAAAATAGAGAAGATTTATGGAATAGGATAGTAAGTGGATGTAGAGAATTAAGAACAAATAATGATTTATTCGATTAAAGCATGAAAAAAGCTTGCTTTTTATGAAAAAAGCTGTACAAAAACCATAAAAGCCGTAAAAAAGCAGAAGAAAGCAAAACCGTATTTAGCACTTTTACATCTCTACTCATAACTTATTTTTATTAGTTGTGAGTTTTAATGTGGATGACGGTACTACCTGAAAAAAGGCATAGGGGTAGCTTGATGCGGTTTTTTTTTGTTGTAAAGGGAACTAATTATTCTTTCGTATTAAATGAAAAACCAATGAAAAAATTTTGTGAAAAAAGGATTTTTCTCGGATTTTTAACCTAGAAAAAAAACAATTTTTCCTAAAAACAGTACAGCTATTTTTTTTTCTACAGAAACAAATAACAGTAAGACTTACTAGTTTGAAATAGTTACCTTCATTAACTATTGTTTAAAACTATTTTTGTTCAAATTGGTCAGATTTCTAGGAAGATATAAGCAATTTTGTCTGTCAAAGTCAATAATTTATCGACTCAATATTAATAGCCCCTATCTCTGAAAAAAGGTTTCACCTGGCAAAATGCCCATACAATTCAGCTCATTACGAGCAATAACGTGGTGTACTTGGTACTAGTTTGATACGGAACACCCTGTATAACAACTCAGTAATTTCAGAAAAATAGGAAGACTACAGGGGAAGAACGATCTAAGTCCCATTTAGAAACTTTCAAAAGAAACGCAATTGAGATTTTGAAGATTTGCAGAGATTATAGGTAACTGTTATACAAACTTAAACATAAAGGGAAAAATTATATACATTATCTAAAAAAACACAAATAATGTAATTTTCTTCAATACACCAAAATCCAACTGAAGTTCATAGAAATAAGGCCATTAACATAGAAGTAAGTTTTTTTTTATCTTACTCGTACTGTAAAAAATATTTATTACATTTGCTAAAAATACTCTAAATTAAATGTAATATCATTTTACCATGTCTAGGTCATCTATATTGGAATTGTCTGTGGTACAGGGTAAATTAGCATAGTAAAATCTTGCACAGCTTCATCCACGAATTTTTTGAGAAATTACAACTGCTCATATTACAGTTTGGGTATAGGATTTGGTTTAGTGTAAAGTTTATCTGGTAATCCACCTACCCTGTATGGCTTTGAAGGTGTAACGATAAAACTTGACATAGCTCCATTATAGTTGTGTCTCGTTTCCAGAGTACGTGGATGCTGATAACTTATTTACTAGCTCCCTTATAGCCCTTGTTGCAAATGCTGAAGTCCTTTTGTACATAGGTAGTAGAAACCTTTGTCCAGGCATAGAAAAAATCCATTGTACACTCAATAACATTAAAAGGTGTTGGTTTGACTCTAACAGCTTAGAAAACATCTACCCATTGAGAAGGAATTTCCACT
>QYTT01080722.1:0-11312 GCA_006980735.1 Dasypogon diadema | reverse complement strand
TTATGCTAATTCAAGTTTATTTACACTTTCTTTTACAATGTTTGGTTCTAGCTAAGTCCTATCTCTATTCTATCCCCTACACCAATTTACCTATTCCATCCCTACTTAAATTTCCTATGTTCTAATAATCCTTTACCTTAAATTCCTAAATTCCTTGGTTGCATCCTATTCTTCTTCTCCATAATTTCTTGGCGTCCTTTCTTCTTTTCTTTTATTTTCCGCTTACTCCTCCTTTTCCTTTGTTTAGACTTTTTTCACTTGGTTTTCCGCTTTCACCTCCTTTTCCTTTATTTAAACTTTTTTTATTATCCTCACTTTTCCACACACTTTTTTTTCTTGCTCCTCTCCTCCTCTTTACGTTTTTCAGGTCCAAAGGGAAGTGAAATCCTCTGGTTTACGCGCGTTTTTTCCTCTCGCCTCTTTTCTCTTTCTTCCGGATCTACCGCTCTCACTTCTCAACTTACAACTGCCATCTTAGTTATCATGTTTGCCGGCAAATTTGAAAACTCTCCAAATTTTAAAGATTTCTGCTGACCAGTGCTGCTAACATCATGGAACAACTCCAGGACCATGGGTATATTTGTTTCTTGTTTTGTTTTTTAAATCAAAGTGTGTAGGATTTATTTGTTGACGTGTGGCTGAGATAGTGATTTCGTGTGTGGAGAGATTCTGGGTAACGACGTGAATAGATATTGAGTGTATGTGCGAATAGATGTTCGAAGTATATGTGTGGATGGAAGGATTCCGCGTATAAAGACGTCTATGTACTAGTAGTAGGTAGACTTGTGAGTAGAAGTGTGTGAACTGCGAAAAGGTTAAGTATGAGGTGATTGTGTGTATGCTGTGAATGCGTTTGTGTTGTATCTTCGATGACTTGAATCTAATTCACTTCTTAACCTGCCTAAGAATTTATTTTCTTATATTTTGCAAAATGCTCCCATTCTTATAGTTGTCCTAGCTGTTACATCAAAATGTCTGAAGTGGCTGAGCTATGATATTGGCTAATACACTTATGGAACAGACACCCACTGTTACAATCCAAGATGCACATCAAATCAATAATAGCTAATGCCATTTCTGAAAATCATACTAAATATATAAACTGTAAAGTTTTAATGAATAAAGAAGTTCACAATAAATTATACCTAATTACTTACACCCACCGACCTCTAATAAATGGACTGCTCAATTTGCTATCTCATGTGGGGCCAGTTATCCAGGACACAGAATACTTATTAGAAACGAGAGGGAATGTAGTTCCATCCTTTTTTGTTGTTCGCTATCTTATGGGTAAAATTGGCATTTATCCTAGACACAGAATGCTTATTCTAAAAGAGGCAGCAATATAAAAGTGGTGCCATTCAATTTAATGCAGTTTGAGTCACATGCTCAGTCCATATTATAGAGGTCGGTGCTTACACCGCTTTCAAACGGTCCATATATGTCACTTATAAGCCTTAATACTTATAGGAGGAAACGTTTTAAGCACCAAATATATTGATTATATTTTTGGCTCATGAGGTGCAACCTGAGATATAAAAAAGGCCTAGAATTTTTATTGGAATTTATGCTAAAATGAGAAGAGTCTTAGAACAAATATGTATTTAAAGAAATGTTTATTTTGCATTTAATAAAGCTTACCAAGTCCTTTAAGAATTTATTTCGTGATACCAATTAAAATAGAAAAGTATTATATTTTTCTGTTACGTTATGACGTCTCTAGACATTTTAGATACACAGATATCTTCTACGCCCACGCGACCAAACCGGTATATCGCACGTATCAATAACAATTGAACAGTTATGACCAGAGTACCGCAATCGAAGCGGGATGTGGAAATAGATATCCACAGTCCACACTATACTTGTCGCCAGTTGCATCATAAATTTGTAGTCTCTGATGCAGTAAGCACTCACGAGTAGCCCTTATGCCAGTCATCGCCGCCCAGCAATCCAGCATCATTACTTTGGGGGAACTTGCATCACCACCACCCTAAACACTGCCGTAATCTTACATGAAACGTGATTCATAATTTAGCTGCATTGTGCTCATATTAAAACTGTTTATTACAGTGGTTACCTAAACAAAGCACAGTCGGCTACAAATGTCCCAGATCGACCCGGCTGAGTGAGTAGCTCTTTCATAACAAGAAGTCTCCGTGCCATAGAAATGCCGCCCAATGACTTCAGCAGTTTAGCTCCACGGCAAAAAAACGGTACGCAAAACGCAAGGCAACCAAAACATAGCGCCGCTAAGAGAACCGGTCAAGAGCGCGTTACATAAACATTAAAGCTCTGCGTAGCTGCTCTTCCCGAGCCGAGTGTCATACGGACGTGAATTTCTCGACGTTGGTGTTGGTTGCATGTTTTTAGCTTGCAGGTGTAAGTGCGCTTCTCTACGCGGTTCTCTAACAAAAGCCAAAGCTCCGCGCAGAAAAGCTTATGCTTCGCCCGTATTCATGGATACGTTACGTACGAACACAATCGCCAACCAACACGCCAAACGCCAGAAAAGCGCTTTTCTCTGGTTCATTCGCTTACAATCAGCGAGCGTGTTTAGTCGGTTGAGGAGTTGAGAAGGTCGGGACGTCTATTTTGGCGGTATAGCGGTTACAACAATCTTAGCGGTACCCGATTATCGCAATAAACACTTAAAAATTAATTGGTTCAATATAAATTTTGTTAAAACGTACCTGTGCTGCCCTTTGCCGGGGCAGGAAACGCCGATCCGGAAAGAAAGAATTCCTTCCCTTGAGCCTGATGTTACGACATCAAAAAACACGTTCTCTTTGCGAATTCTGGGGAGAAAATTGGTGAATGATCAAAATTCCTGACATAAAGGATAACTGCAAACAGGATACAACTGGAATTTGTGCTAATGCTGCTATTTTGTGATATGTGGTGTGAATAGAATCGTCCTCGTAACAGTAAAGTGCGCGCCTGTTACATAAGCGCGTTATGATGAGCGGTGGTTATCCAACACTTTTGAATCAAATGAAAGACTTGATGTAAATATTTTGCGTAATTTCACGGGCCACGAATTTCAATACTCCTTACTAAAGTGATTTCTGTGTCAAATAAGTGTTTTTGTCAAGTAGTGCATGCCCCGGTGTTTCTTCAGGTGTTTGTCCACGGATTCTGTTATCCAACCACACGGGAGCAAAAGGGGGGAAATTACGAAAAAGTGCATTTTCGACAGAAGTGGATTAGAGCTGCATGCAGCACAAAGAGATCCAATTGATAAAAGGTGTCGTTAGGTAACAGCCTGTTACTGCATCGAATTTGCCCCAGTAACATGAAGTTATGTAAAAGTTAAAATTTTAGTTAAGCAATTAGTGGAAACCAGGCCTAGGCAGTTACCGAAGGAGTGCCAGTGCCGTTAAATCGGATCAAACCGAAGAAAACTGCGGATTAGTGCCAAATGTCGTCAGTAATTTTTATCTAATATTAAAGTGTTATGTAAACTTAATGCGTATCTATTGAGAGTAGTGGTAAACAAGAAGTCGTCGGCAAGCACAAGTGTCCAAACGTAAAAAGGTCCAAAATAACGGTTGACTGATGAAAATTTCCACGTGAACGGGCAAAAAAAGCGGAAATATGTCGAAAATCGCCAAGGATGCATTTGCGAGTCACAACTACCATCTAGCGGCGGAAATATTCGAGCGTTGCCTACGTGAGAAGTATCAACAGCAGCAGCAGCAGCAACAACAGAGTCACCAACAGTACCAGAACTCATCAACACCATTCGACTTGTATTTTTCGTACGGTGATTCGTTAGCGCGCTGCGGACGTTTATATGAAGCCTTCGATGTTTATGCCCACATAGCCAACAATTTGGGGGATACTATACCCGTGGAGCGTCTAAGGCACATTGCGGCTAGTCTAGTTGATAGTGTTTCGGTTATTAGTCAGTTTGGGGTGGTACAATTCAGTAGTCCTTCTGCAACTATGATTAACACCTGCACAGCTACAAACTCTCGCCGGCTGAATCAACAACAGCCGGACTATAATAGTCAACATCCGCAACAACAGTGCCATCAGAAAATTCAACATAAACAGATTTTGGATCCACTACTGTGCCCACTTTGTGAAGACATCCTGCGGTGTCCTGTAACGGTTGCGTGTGGTCACACATTTTGTAAACAGTGCTGTGCCAGTGCAACCCAGTGTAATTTGTGTAATGTTAAGTTTCCAGTGTTGCCAACGTCTGGGCACAGTGTGCAAAATTGCAGTTCTAGTAGTGCCAGTTTAGTGAATCTCAAACCCGACGTCTTGATTCGTCGATTGGTGGACAAATGGTGGGCTCCGGAGATCCGAGCCCGAGACCTTAATGATGAGGCACTGCAATTTCTGGATATTAACTCTTTGGATGATGCTCTCAAGTGTTGTAATGAGAGTTTGGAGAAATGTAAGTCTTTTTTGCGTTTATTGTAGACTTCAATAATAGGACTAAGAATATTGTTCGTACAAAATAAGTATTATGTTCAGAGTTCGACACTAAAACAACTTTCCCTTTGGATTACAACTCGCTGATGTAACACGTGCACCTCTTTAAGAAATTATTGAAAGAATACACTTGTAGTAAGCAAACTGTTATGGTTTCTTGATCTTATCGTCGGTAGATATTTTCCTTAGTTTAATAACTGCTGTATACGCTGTAGGACCTGGACTCCCTGTTTTCACACCTTATGGGATGTTTCTATATCCATGGTTTGATTTACTGCTGTTGGTATACCTGTTTGATGAGGGTTGCCATTTGTGTTGCATGTACTGTTGTATAAAGCGACTAGTTATTGATGATACGAATATCATAGTTTTTTCGTTTATTTTGAATGTGGCCTAAGCCACAAATGCCTCCTGGAGTTTATTGTGGATAAGAAAATAAGATGGAAACTTCACTTGGAGGAAAGGATGAGTAAAGACCTACACGGCTTTATCAACCTGCTGAAGAGTATTTAGTAAAAACTATCCTGAGGTCAAAGCTGTCCTGCAAATACCTTTCGAACCTATATCTTCAGGTGCTACAAATTGCGAACTTCGTGGAGCCAGACGGCTCTCAAAGCTCTAACGAAACTCTTCGTAACATCTAAATAAGAGACTGCAAATACGTACTTAACGATCTGTCCCAAAGTAATAATTTAATTATTTTATGAGTGATAGGTTTTAGTGGCATATCTGTCAATGATAAGGCGGCCCAGCTGGAGAGGGTATTTTTGGTTCCTTACCCCCTCTCATGGGGATGAGCTTTTCTAAATATTTACTTGAGCCTATCGTAGACTGCGCGAACAATCAACATCATCAACTGCGGGGCCGGGACATAACCCTGATTGCGAGAACGGCCAAGAAATTTTGGGGCTCACCAAACGCCACCCTAACAACAAACTTCTCCGATTAAATAAACCACCATCAGAATTGCTGGTTTTCATTCTGAAGGGACACAGCTTTTTTCAACATAAAATCGAACGCTCAAATGACGCCAACTCCAGGGAATGGTACTTCTTGTGCAACTGTTCGCTACTCTCAGAGAAAAGGCTTAGGCACCTGAGAACCACTTCCTTGATGAACTGCATTAAGCAGTCGGATGGGAGTGGGAGAGCATTCGTTGGCTGGGCTGCTGACAATACTCGTTCCCCTCTTTGTTTGCTTTCCGGTGGATGAACAATGGGCCTAGAAGTGGCCTGAGTTCGAAGGGCCATTTCGATTTTACCCACTTAAACTTAGAAAAGAAGTCACATATCTCAATTATAGTAAAAGTCGAAAAGTAAGTGTAACTTAAGTCCTTTAAAATCTATTTTTGCTGGAGTTGTAAAGCAGACTTAGGCCACTTTCAAAATAAACGTCTCCTTTTTTCCCTACTACATTAAATAGTACAAAGGAATGCATATTTCTGGGCAAATAGTTGAGTGATAGTATAATATGTCAGCTAAGGGGTATACTCTATTGGGATTAGAAATTAGAACCCAGAGCCAGTGGTTTGCACTACACTACCATAACTGACGCCCTGTACATCTAAGCAATATCTCTTAAGGGAATAGTTGAGAATGGAGCTAAAAAATATGCTTGGATTTAGTAACATTAATATAAGAAGTATAATTAGGCCCTTGTGATAAAGAAAAGCTAATTTACTTCCCTGGGAAAAACTGAAGTTTAGAGTTCGTCTTATGGCTACCTAGATCTACTGATAACATTTAGCTGGATATAGGGAGTCTATCTTCTCATTTGCAATAAAGTTTGTGCTCTATAAATTCGCCATCCATTTGAATAGTTTTGTTTCCCCTTAAAAAAGCAAAGTTATTTATCAAGTCTGAAATTCTATCGGTGTTTGAATTGCAAATTTTAATCTAACTTCCTGTGTTATCCATCCTGCATTGCTTTTAACCACTTCACTGAAAGCGTAAAACTGTTTTCAATTCTAAATATTTAATTTTAGTCAGAATACAGCTCAGATATCTTATTTAGATTTTGTTGGTCATCCACTGAAAAAAAAGGTATTTTTTACATTTTCTCAATTCGGTAATTTCTTCTTCATTTCTATTGTTTTTTTTTCTTCTTCCTACAATACAAAAATTTCCTGTTTTCATGGATCATAAAATCTGTTCAGGAATTTTAGTGCTCTGAATAAAATCATTTTGTGGAGTGCTACTAGAAGGAAGTTTTTATCCTTCACAGTTGAAATGACCTCTCTCTTCCTGTCAGCACGTGATTTTGCAATTTGAAGCTTTTTTCTATTTTACGTCCAGAACTTTCCCTAATGTATGTATTATAAATAAATTCTTGAAATGTTGAGGATTTTTATGACGTTGTATCTGTATGGATTACTTCGACGTCAAGGGACGTGAGGAAGAGAACGATGGAATAATTCTTTTTTTTTGGAAATACATGAAATTTATGCTACGCAATAGTATATTTTATCACCTCAGATACATAAATAGATACATACTTTATCACATGTTCACATTTTAATTATGATGATCTAAATTCTTAACGTGGACTCAAGGAATACGAGTAACAAAATGTTACTGCTTTCCAAGAGATTTAGCAGTTATGTATGTTAATGTGCACTCCTTCAAGTTTATCTGCGAACAAAATTGTATCCTTATACTCATTTCTAATAAATTTTTCAGCCTGCCACTTCCTGATTGCCCTTACGTGTAATTGGACCACATTCTGCAGAAAGAAACCAACCCTAATACTTTAGAGGTTAGTTGCTATCTGCAATATGTGGTCTCATTGTAAAATTAGTAACACGTATACATGCAAAGTTGAACCTAGGTTGAACCGGGGTTCAACTTCATGTAAATGCAGGTTTGAGTTGAAATTGGATTGACTCGACTCGACTACGCTTTGCTGGCTGGATCGAGAATTTTTTCCGCCGTTGTCAGTTATGTGTCGAAAAGGAAGGTCGACATTTTGAAAACCTTTTGTTATTTTTCACAATAAAATAATTATTTTTATTTAATTCTCACTTTTACTTATTTTTACTTTCCAATTAAAGGTGGCAAATTTTACACTTAGTACAATCTGAATCGAAATTTAAGTATGATGCCGTTGAGATAACTTTATAAAATTTGCACCATGTAAAGTCGATGAACTAAGCAAGTTTTTGAACTAATTTCTAAAAAAAACATTCTGGTACTTTTTCTTAAAATTGCCATAGAACGTTCAAGTTAGTTTTTGTTTTGGTAAAAGAAAAAATTCAACATTATTTTTTGAGACAATAGTAAAGTGTATTGAAATAAATGTTTTTAAATACAACAGTTGCACTGGTAAGCTATTTTGGGGAAAAAAAATCAAGTGCCTATCTCACTTACTCCGATCGCTTAATTATTCTACATATGATCCTTGTAAAGCAATACATCGTTTAGCACGTGCTGGAAATCTGCTACTAGAATGCTTTGTAGCTCCCTCGTCAAATGGTTCTTTAGCTTCAATTTAAGCTTTCGAAACAAAAAATGATACCCGTTCCCAAATTCGGAGAGTATGAGGGGTGGTGTAATACTATAACACCTATTGTGCCAAAAACTACTGCTGCATTATGAGACGACACATGCCAAACGAAACTTGCACATAATCCTTTTTCCTAAATCCTCGTTAATGTTCATAAGCACGGTTTCCATATCGATATTTGATTACTCTGCGAGTAGTCGGATCATGCACCAACGATCGTCTTTTCACGTAGCGCGGATAGCTCGATATTCGCCTGAGTTCGGCTGATGTGCGGAAATCCGGTTCTTTCGTCATTAATGCTATCACTACCATCTTGAAATTTACCAAACCACAAAAGCACATTCGACTGACACTCCTCACCGTATACATTCTGCATCATTTGTTAAATCTAGTTAGATTTAAGACAAAACTTAATCGCACTAGTGTCGTTTTGACAGTCTAAAGAGTACATACATTTTCTGCCCAGAGAGGAACATCACTTCCCATTCAAAGACCTTGGCTACATTGGAGCCGAACAGAACCAAACGGGCTCAAATCCGGCCGGACAGGAATGTGGCTACATTGCAAACGAATAAAACCGGCACCGTCTTCGCTCATATCTTTTGACACTAGTGATATAAACTATTTAAACTTACTCTCAGAGCTTTTATATGCTTCTACTTACTGCATATTCTTTTAAAGTGAACTAGGTTGAATTTTCGTTTCCACCAGTTTCCGGCCGGAAAAGATAAACAACTTGATTAGAGACCATGAGGTCCGGTCTGGCCGAAATATAGCCACACTAATAGCATTACGCGCGTTTGTCCTGTCCGGTCTGATCTGGTGCGGTTCGAAACCAAACTGGCCAAACTTTTCCAACTTTTCCAGCGTCATTCTCAAAGTAAATAGCCGAACGTCTTAAAAAGAGAAGGGCTTTTAATAGATCTTCTTTGTTATCTTTTGGTTCAAGTATAATAATTCATAGTGGATTCCTTTTTCCATACTCCACTAAACATAGAACAATCCTTTATGTGACCAAAAGATACTTTTTGCCTGGGCAACAAATGTTTCTCCTTTGTCTACCATTTCTGTCGGTGCTTCACAGAGAGTACAGAATCCATTTTCCGTCGCAGGTCACTATTGAGTCTACAAAGCGTTTATTTCTCAGACGTGAAAATGGAAAAGAAATAGAAAAGTCGAAATATGCAAACTTCTTTGCGCGTTTTGATGAGTGAATGACTAAAACCAAATTTCTCGGTTTATTTGCCAACTTTTACTGTGGGACTTTGTTTCACCAAATTTCAGAAAATATCCTCATTAAACTCACTACATTTCCCAGGATGCTGCAGTTTAAGATTTTTGGCTTCGATTTGTTCTTTATTCATTTCAGCATTTATCGTAGATCCCAATGTCGTATACAGGTTCGCGGTATATTTATATTTTAATGTAAGGAACCACTGTCCTTGATTGATCCATTAAGGGTCATAACGACAGACGAGGAAATCCGCATGTTTCCTTACAGGGATTAACATGATTTCGAACCATTTAATAGTTGTAACATCGGGTGGCTTTTAGTGATTATTTAGTGATCGGCAAATAAACTTGGCAACTGGTAGTCATCGACGGGATTCAAGCCTGACCTGTGATCCACCACATACGTTACCTAAAGCAGTGGCTTATCTTTGCCTGAGAATTTGGGCCCCACTGTTTTTATTATTTATAATTTTTCATTCAAGATAATTTAGTTATCAATCGATGAATCAAGTATAACTGGGGTATCTTAAAATTAGGGTTACTTCGCAAGGATTCTGCCTTCTTTACTGCCGAATATACCATTAAATCTTAATTTAATATTTCCAGAAATACCCATAGATTTTAGTACCACGTGCTGTGATTTCCCAACCTGAGATTTTAAAGGAATTTAACTATAATGGCTTGCGGCGAAAATGTTTTGAAATAAATTTAGAATTGAATTTTCGTTTCTGTAAGGAATATTTGCTTTTGTGGAAATTCTTCGAGTTGTAGCCTTTCTTGAAACTTTCAACAGCCAACTCCAGTTATTGCAGGAATATTAGAGTAGTAGGAAAAAATTTTTCGAGTTTGTGGTAAGCGTTTTATAAAAGATATTATGACGTGGTGTGAAATACTATTAAGTTATATTATATTATATTATAATTTTGCATTTATCCCTAGTAAGAACTTTATGAAAACTTGAAGCAATGCGCATGGGCTATGACAGCGAAAATTAGAGGCATTGTATTTTGTACAAACTTTAAAAAGGAGATATTGCCAGCCAGAGAGATAGAAATTTGTACAACTCTTTTCGTTTCATGTGCGCGTTTCATGAGTCAAATATTTATAGTTCTATAAAAGGTCCCAAAAGGTAAAAAATGATGGGACAAAATTTCAAGATTTTTGCGTTTGAAATAAAAAAATGAATTTTTTGTGACTTAAAATCTTGAATTTAAAGGTTGAAAACTGCTATAGAGCTGGAGATTTAAAAAAACTTGTTACCTGCTTAAAAGGCATTCGAGTACCTATCGAATAATAAAAAAGATTTACTAAATAACCCAGGGGATTGAAAATAGACCCCATTCTCATACATTTTTTGTTGTTACTCGTTGAAGTCTATCACCTCCTTAAACATTGCCGTCCTAACTCGGAACACCTTGTATATAATAATGCCTTGAAACTTTAATTAATGAAGATTTTATTTCCAATAGCCTAGTTGCAAACATGCAGCAGATCAGGATTTGAATTCCCCTCATTGATTTGATCTTCTGAACTAGGTATGTATAATTGAAGATCGTCTGGATATAAGCGCGGTGATTTGAATGTCTTTTTTTCAGGAGTAATACCATTTATGAAAATTAAAAAATGTCTCGGCACATAAATTGAACCTTGAGGAACACATCCAGCTTAGAATTCATCTGCGTTTCCTTAACAATTGTAAAATCGTTGGTTTTCTAATAAAAATGATGTTAGATACGACACTTCGTAGTTAGAAGAAGTTCTTTGAACTCGAATGCCAGCTATCCAGAAGCTGCTGTGTATATTATTGGAATCTGACGGAGAACATAAGAGAAATTTGAATCCTGGTTGACCTCAATCTCATTAACATTCAGTGGATCGAATCTGACGAAAAGCACTCACTACCTCATCCACTAACACTTGCCCATTTCCTGGAGTCTGCATTCTCATTAGATTTCGCTCAAATGAATAAAGTTGTGAATTCCTGCAATAGAGTGTTGGGATCTTATTTTTACCAAGGATGCTTCGAATTGAGTGGTTCGTTTTCGTAGTTTGTCTCTGGTTTCAGTTGATTGGTATTATCCAACATTAGATGTAATGATTAATATGGATAGGTGTGGCATTATTTTTAGTCG
>QYTT01080712.1:0-12018 GCA_006980735.1 Dasypogon diadema | reverse complement strand
TATTTGAAATCGATAGTTGAATAGTAGCTCATTCGAACAGTACTACTGTATTTCCTAAATACCCAACAAGTAAGCTTCCATAGCCAAGAAACGAAAAATTGTTACAACTAGCCCCCCGCTCCCCTACTAATGAAAAATTTGTGTACATAATTCGAATGGGCGATTTTATTTTTTAGTACTTGAAATCAAATAATAAAAGAGAATTATATTAACTACCATTTCCTCTCGTAAAAAATTCCATATTTGCATTCACTTTGATGCTGGAGTTGTTTGCTAAAACAATTTTATTTTTTGTGTGTCGGGAATACCTTTTTCTTTATTCTCCCACACAAACTGTTTATAATAACCTTATTTGATAAATTAATCTTTCCTAGCTAGCTCAAGACTTAATGGTTTTTATTTGTCCGCTTTGATGTCATTTAAGCAGAAGCGCCAAAAAGGTTCCTACGTATATAATTTGATTGCCGGGGACATTTCTCCCAAGTTAACTTTACGTTTCATCTCATAGCTTTCTTGTTTTAAAGAAACGAGCAAAAACAGAAAAAAAATACAACAGCCCTAATTTGAATAGCCAGAGATAAGTGCACTTCTCTTGTATATCATCAGTAAAAATGTTGAGAATTTCAGAAAAGAGGGAAAAAATATTCTCTTATCTCCTGTTTATTTTTAATTTCTTGCTCTTTTACTGAAGTAGATTACGTTTCCCGTGTAATTTGTAAATTAATTTGTTGGACATAAGGTGCTTTCATTTCATTAGTTAGCCATGACTAGTAAACTCATTCATGTGGTGTGAAAGGCTTACGTTTCAGGTAATTACCATTAGAGGTATTTTGGATGTATGATTAGCAGGAGATGAAAGAGTTTTCTGAAAGGTGCATAAATAATTTTACAGAACATAAAGAACAGCCGGTCCGGAAATGGAAATCCATTCAATATATTTGAGGTACTGGACCAAACTGCTTCTAAATTAGTGCTAAAATCTCTAGATAGTTGTATATGTGAATTTAATGGGAAATCCTTAATCTTATGATATCTTAAGAAGCCTTTGAAGGAAGCGACTTTCATGGCAAATATTTTCCTAGTAGTCTAGAGCCTTTTCGAAACTGATAAACTTGTTTACTGCTAAATCTTATCCTTAGCAGTTGATATCACATGTCATTTGCACAATTACACTGCTACAAGATTCCAGAGCAAATGCAGCAGTGTTAAAAAAACGCATCACTTTGTTTTGAGTTTCATTGAGTCCTATTCGAATTTTAAACAATGTAACTATAAAATTTCAAACTGATTCATTTTTTACCGCTCCTTTATGTCTTCTTATACACTATATGTAGTGTAACAGGTTCCGACCAGGGCTGTGACATGACCTGTTACGACTCTCAAATTGAAAATAGATATGAATCATGAGGCGCAAAAATGTGAAATTCAAGTTCACAATAGATACCTTTATTCACGCAAGAAAACGGTAAGTAATGTTAACCTATCTATGTCTAGCTATAATCATACAATCTTCACTTACTTCACTACAAATAATCCAGTGAAATGTCTGTCTGGTATTTAGCTCTCGAATGGATGGCTGTCCAGTCTTCTGCTCCACGCTGCCAACTCCATCTCTTGCCCACAGAATTAGTTGGAGCTCTAGTTAAATGAGGATATATCTCTAGTACGGCTGATTTTGGTCCCGTGTATTTCAATAGGGCTCTTTTGTTTTACTTCACTTGGCTGATCTTAGAATAACACGTCTGCAGCTTCTCTTCTGCTGCCAGAAGCAAAATTACACTATATATGCCCAATTTCAGCACTTGTGAGTAATTTCAATAAAAGGTCACAACACGGTGTTTTGGCATCGCCATGTTTTCGACGCCAATTAGGATATTGTCGGTGACACTTGGTCACAGTAGGGTATTACAGCTTTGAGCAAACGTTTATAAAGCAAACGTCATTACCATTAGAAGAACAGAAATCGATGATGTCCGTCTGTCTATCCGTCTGCCAGCTCGTCCGCCTGTCTGTCCCCGAGTTATCTCGAGAACGCTTTGAGTTAGAGATTTTAAATTTGGCACATGGATACGTTATTAAAACTGAAAGACCATGTTTGGAAATGAGCCAATTTGGACGACTCTTTCATAAGGCTGCCATGTGAAACCTTCAGTTATATCAAATAAAAAATAACATTTTTTTTTCTCTTAAAACGAAAACGTTTCGAGGTAGAATTTTATTTTACGGTGAAATCAAATCTCAATGCACACCCTCGGCCGGAGTCAAAGTAGGAAGGAGACGAAAGGAATTAGGACGCACTAGAATTTTGCTGTTGGCTTATAATTTGGGATTTCATAGCCATTAGGTATCTTCCTCAGAAGAACTACTAAAGCATAAAGTTTCATCATCGTCATTAGCTAGAATGTCCTTCGAAAATCATGCAGAAGGGACGGTCGTCAACCTTTGTCTTAATGTTGAGAAATTTATAAAAGAAACATAGATCATTGTATAGTTTGTCACGGATGCAAATGACATATTTCTCAAACTTTTAATGGCCAGATGATTGCCTAGATTTAACAAAAAGCTTCCAAAGCCTGGTCTTTCTATTTTTTTAAATCCTCTTAAAGTTAAAGGGTTGCCCTCTCCTCTGAACTTAGGCAATACCTAATAAATTGTAGAAGAAACTCACATCACTTTGAATGAACTTTTTCGGTTCGTAGCAAACAGAAATGAAAACAGAAGGATGTCAGCTAAATTAAGCTATTATATTACTTGAGTGAAAAGAAAAACTAAGATCAAATTAACCGCTGTCGGCAATATAACTAAACTTACCTGGGAGAACGTAGCAACAAAACAAGCGTTTAAAGGGTACAATGTGAAGTGTGTCTTACATGCAAGAATTGAAAAAAATAAAAGCCAGCGTGTGGAACTGGAGCTGAGCCAGCAACCTTCCGATTTCCGGTCGAATGTTCTAGATCACTAGGTCGCTGGTTCCATTCCAGTCCCAAGAGTTGACTTTTATCGTATTCATTCTTAGGACCGTTAAAATGAATGCTTTGAAATTTACCATCCCTTGAAATTTATATAGAAGTATATAAAGCATTTTAACTGAAAAAAGTACTTAAATATTGTATAAACCTAAGGCATCGAAAGTGGATTGGATAATGTGTTATCCCTTAAATATATACCTGAAGAGAATTTTTTATTGATAGAACGATACCCGCCTTAAAAGCTTCGAATAAATAGGTTTATTAAATTTGAAAAATATTGCCTAAAAATAAGCCATTATCCAGCTGAATTGTAAATAACCGCCAATAGAGTCTACTTAAAATTCGAATTACTGTCCCAGAAAATCCAATCACATAAATTTTGAGTGCATGTATACGACATCCTTCCGAAAATTTTCATAAATCGTCTGCGAGTAACAAAAATGTCTAGTTATAAATCCTGAGAATCCATGAACTCAGCAGCACCTCTGTAAAAACATATATCACCAAGTAGCCAATAATGTCTTTGAAGGCATTGTGCTCTGAAGATATTTTCTTCGCATTACACCCATGGGCAATAAATCTTCCAAAAATAAAATGAAAGTGCAAAAACGAAGAATAAATATTTTTAGATTGTCGCTTATACGAAAACTGTCCTTTT
The DNA here is from genome assembly GCA_006980735.1 of Dasypogon diadema. Classification (NCBI taxonomy): domain Eukaryota; kingdom Metazoa; phylum Arthropoda; class Insecta; order Diptera; family Asilidae; genus Dasypogon; species Dasypogon diadema. The sequence goes on along the minus strand of QYTT01080712.1, from coordinate 8,391 downwards.
CAATAACTCCATTCAGCCACCATGCAACGATAGGTGCTGCTTATTAAATTAGGCTCATTGCAGCACAGCGCTTCTATTGTCACACGCTCGATAGCAATGAATTAAAGGGCACGAAACCATTCCCACAACCCTTATGGTAATAATTTGTGCAAAAGAAATTTATGGTTATCCTTGGAAGAGAATAGTTGCTTCCTTCCGGCCGCACTTGTGGTTGCCTTGTGGCTCCCCTTCAGGAAAAAGGAGCCTGCATCTAACCTATGGAATGCCATCAGGAGAATGCGCTTTTGCTTTTCTTCGTGTCTCGTAAGAGGCGGAGATGACACTCGCATATTTTATTATTTCACACCATCCCTACTGTTCCAGTCGGGTTCATTGTCTTGTTCTGGTGCGACTGGTTCCTGCCGGTTGCTGCAGTATGTCCTAGAGGGAAACTTTGAATTCTTGCAGTAACTTGCACCGGTCTCTCCATAATAAATTGTTTCAGGGTGTCATTAATTTTCCACCTATCACCATCGTTGCATATATGTGCTTCCTGACAACCCAATTCTGTAGTGATTCTATAGAAAAATGGAACTTTGCAATAACAACCCAAATTCCTACGTCTACTTAAGGCAAAACGAAATATAACCGCATTCCTTTAGGATGTGAATGGAGAAAATACGACTTGACAGTACAAAATGTTTACTTTTATATCAGAATAGCTTTTCTGTTCAAACTGAAAACATGTAATTTATATATATATTGGGTCTATAGAACACAGAAAAAATTATTACTTTAACGAAAAAGAATGAATTTATCTAAAAAAAGTAAACTAATACGGGCATTGTATGATAAGTACCTGGCCTCAGCAAGAGATGGCGCTACTACTATTAAAACAACTTTATTTTTCGTAAATGTAACATTTCACAAGAATCTTACCAAATTTTCAAGCAGCTTTGTCATTTAGTTTGTGTCACACATTTAAAGTGAAATAATTGAAAAATTGAATATCGAGCGGTGTTTACTTTTGTAAAAGAAAACGAACGATGAGATAAAAGCGGAACTCAGCGAAGTTTATGGCATAATCTACGTTGAGTACCTCGAAAAGGGCAAATCGATTAATGGCGAGTATTATTCCAACTTATTGAATAGTTTTAATGATGTTGTGAAATAAAAACGTCCGCATCTGACGAAGAAAAACATTCTCTCTCATCAAGAGGCGCACACTTGTGTCATGGCGATTTACCATTTTCGATAGATTTAGTCCTTTGCGATTATTTTCTATTTCCGAATATAATCAAACAATGAGGTGATTGTTGAAATTTTGAAGGGTTGGATAGAAAAATGATTAACTAAGTGTATCGAGCTAAAAAAAAGACTATGTTGAAAAATAAAATGAATTTTACACATAAAAATGTTTTTTTTTCTTGTCAAGGCCAGGCCAGGTATTCCACCTCTCCTTTAGTGTTTCTAAGTCATAAAGTTTAATATTATGTAATTCTAGAGAATGAAATTAATTTCATTTGTTTGCGGGAAGAGCAAGCGAAGCCACCATTGAATTAGTAAATAATTTTATTGCCTGAGTGGGTATTGAGGTGTTACAATGTCGCAAAAACTAGTCCTTCCATAAAGAATTCTTCCTCTGGTGAAATTATATTTATATACAATGAGCTTACTTAGGCTTTTTTCCTTAAAGCTTTGATTTTAATTCGATGTCTGTCCCAAATGTTCTTTCTGCTTAATATAGCAGACAGGGAAAACGGGAAAACGGTTTTATGTAGCCTATACTGAAGGCAAGGACAAAGCTTTCAACTTTGCATTGCAAATTCTGAATACAAATCAGTGGAGATTTTCAAACATTTTACAAATTAGAAAGGTGTTGAAGAAAATAAAAATTACATGAGTTTTTGACAGAATCAGCACACTTAATGGCCAGATTTAAAATTGTCAAATTACTTAACTGAGAGAATAATAGAGGAATAAATTTTTCCTTATTCCAGATAAACTCGCTTTCCTTGGACATCATAAGCGTCTTATGAAAACCTTGAACAGAAAGAAGAGATGATAAAAGATTCCATTAACTACCAATTTTTGTCAATAGCAAAAGCTGGGAGGAACAAAAACAAAAGGGGACATTTGGAACTTAAGAGGCTTTCTATGTCCACATGCAGCTTGATCCCATTCCTATCAATATTCCGTCGTTTATAGTGCTTTAATCAAATAAACTTTTTTTTTAGAAAATGCTCCTTTTGTCATACGGAGTTCAACATTTCGTTTCCTCCGGTTACTTGTTCAAAGGTTTTCTATCGAACTTTTGGTCATGTGTGGATGCTATCAGAGACTATAGGAATTTTTGATATAAATGGACGTTGAAGATGTTACTTGGGTTTGGAAGTAAAGGTTCTCGTTATAGAGATCTTGAAATGGGAACAAAATACGTTATATATGTAAGAAAAGCACTTGCATTTGCAGAAAATGATTGAATTATCAAAAAGCATTCGAACAAACGTTGAAAGAGTTAATAGTGAAGAGCTCTTACTTTCTCTTGCAAAATATGTACTTAGCAGAACCATTCTACAGGGATAAAATGTTAAAACTGGAAAATATTAGAAGTAGAAATTGAACTCCAGAAGGAAAAACGCAATGTTGTCGTCTTCTTTTACTTGCATATGTAGTGAAATTAAATTATTGACTATACCATGAAAAGGTATTTTCATGGAGGTATTTTACGTTTTATAAAATGAAATTCAAAATTTGAACAAATGTAAGTAAAAATTTAAAAGAGATTAAAAGTTTGTAAAAATTTAAATTACTGTTTAAAAAAAAAAAAAGAAAAAAGATGTTTGGATGATTTTAGCAAAGGCAACAGCAAACACTTAAGCTTTGAATCATTTTCTTAGACATTTATACTTAAAAAAAAACTTTTTATGGAACTCATGTAGACACTGAGAAATTGTAAAATTTTATGTCATTAAAAAATTTTTTAGGGAGTCAGTCGAATTTAAAAGCTTTAGAGAATGGAAGTTTTTTTCCAAAAAAATTTTAATATTGCAAAAACCTATAATTTAAAAGGAAATAAAATACTTACGTATTTAAACTAATTAAAATCTACAAAGGTTTTCCTGTGAAGAATTTAAGCTGAAGATTTGAAAGAAATATTTTAAAAGCAAATTTGGAAAGTTTTTATTGAAAATTACAATTTATTCTATAAAGAAGAGAAAATAAAAATACAATTAAAATATTTTAATCATTAAAAGTAATCGGTTAGTTATTTGACTAACTACATATACAAGGAGTAGTAAGACATTTTCAGTGCCTATGTTTAATGGTTACAGTCATTATGAAGAAGCTTAATTGAAAAATCGTTTTCAGTACTTAATTTGCACAGATGCGTAGAGAAATAGATGATGGCAGGTGATTATTCTCTTGAGTCAGTGAAATAGGATATTTCAAGTGCGAGATTCGTATAAATGCATGGTAATTTGTTGAGGGCTTTTAATTATTATTTCAAAAACGCGTAGCTTGTTACACATATTCAAGTTAATAATTTCGGAGAAATGTATTCCATTTCTTTATAAATTTCACCGCATAATTACCTTTTAATCGTTTTTTCAGCTGAAAGTGATATAAGTTCTGAGAATAGACCTGCAATTTACAACATGATGGCTAACATCTTGTTATTAAAACTATTTAAGGAAGTGGAGTTAAATATATGTCTATATGCGTATAGATCTGAATTCGATATAACTGATGGAGTAATTTTGATAAAAATTTTGAATAGAACTCGATGCACGTCGCCACATGATTTAGGTCTTAAGCGCAAAATAGTCACAGACCTTTTCTTTGTGAAGGAAAATGCGACTGAACTGTTATTATGGAATTGGGCTAGTGTTTCTACCGACAGTTTTTAAACAGAGTAGTTCAGTGTATAGGCAATATTAATTGTGGATCATCCCAGCGGGAAATGGAAGCATGACAGCATACAAGTCGAAAGTATCCTTGGAAGGCGTGGATGCATGTCTCTTCGTTGGACATCTTATTTCTTTATAACATTGCATGTCCGCAGGAGGAAGCAGTGATAAAGCTTTTTTACTGCTTCCCACTAGCTACCTTGGAAGCAATCCGAAATGCATGACTGGAGATGAATGTGGAATCTACGAAACTTTGTTTTTTAGATCTTTGTTCATGTTAATAAATAGAATCAGTATAAAAATTTAGAAAGGCAGCTTTTTAATATTTTTATAAACGACGCGACGTTTTGGAAATTCCATACAAAAGCGAAAAGACCGTTTTAAATAATAATAAAATTGCGCGTCAAATACAAAGTGGACACGACCAAATCGAGTTAAATAAAAAAGGTGTAGTTTTTAATATGTAGAATGAGATTTATTACTTTTTTCACAATATTAATATTTCCAATTTCTTCCAACTTGTTAACGCAAAATGCACTCTCGAACTAATCCGAAAATAATAACTTATGCATAGACGAATATTTTCATTTTTCTTTTCAAATTTTCAAATCAGTCGAAATTTTAAATGTAATTTACTCAATTGTTAAATTTTTCCAGTTGGTCACTTTTATCGGAGTAGGGACGATATTTATGTTTGATGGTTTATGTTTACAATTTTTACAAGGTTTGCGCAATGTGATTTCTAGTTCATGTGGAAGAAATTTCGCTCAGGTAAATGGAATTGAAGTTTACTGTTTACTCTACTTTACCTTCACCACATATTTACTTAAGTGTCCATTTTGTTAAATCTTCATTTGCTAGAAAGGTTTTTTTTGCAATATATTAGATCAATAGTCGTTTATTAAAATGCAACTGTAGAAAGGCCGTGTACCCTTTTATTCATTATTACCTACTTGATTTCAAATACTGAAAAATATTATTGGGATTATAGGTCCGAAGACACCCAGATCACATTGAAAATCGATCGCTATTTCATTCAGTCCAGAAAACAAGGGGTTAAAACAGAAATTTCACGACGTAAATTCCAAACACTTTTCAAGACTATATATTTTTCCCCTATCTAAAACTATCTGTCAGATATAATACTACAAAGTGCAAAGACAAAACCAATTCAATTGCACTTGAGGACGTTAACTTCCGACATCATTGTAAATTTCCAGAACAAATGATGTGTCAAGCGAAATGCCTTGACTGCCTTAAAATAATCTCTTGCCGTTCCACCAAAGCAAATGGAATTGAAATGGTTGTGGAAACTACTACCGCCGGGATAATGAAATAAATTCGAAGAGTTAAGAGTGGCTATCGCTTGTGCAGCAGCCGGCAAGAACTGCATCCAGCTTTAGTTTCATGAATTCCATTAACCGAAGAGCTTAGCCGCCACCGGGGAAAAGCAAGTTCGAATAAGGATAACCTCTCTACATTGCAAGAATCTTGTACGGGGCCAAAATGGGATGTTGCACGACAAAAATATGAGACTTACTTTAGTTCCAGATATCCAGGGCCGAATGGTTACGATTATCGTGGCGCTTATTGTTATTGCCATTGTGAATTTTACTTGGAGGTAAATTTGGTGCACGAGAACTCCTCTTCTGTGGCGTTTTCTTAATTCTTAAGGGTGGTCGGGTAATTACAGAGAATGATTGCGAGCTTGACATACATTTGTAGGACCACAGTTTCCTGAGCTCCCTTTGTCTGGATAATTCCCTTATAATTAGTGTATTTTCATAAATTCCAAAGAATACGAGGACTTTTATACTCTAAGGGGAGCAACCCCAACTTTTGATGGGAGCAGGTACCCAGCTCGAGTGTACTCCTCGAATTGGATCAAAATTCCCATTAGGCGAGCTTGTTAAAAAAGTGTATTTCGAGGGTATTATGACAATCGCTTTATTTCGCTCTTTTCATGATAATTGGATGTCTGTTTCCCTCTGCCCTTTGTTTGCCAAACAAAGAATTTTATTTCATCTGAGACGGGGTATTACAATAATAACTTCTCTCACTGGAAGATTTATGAGGTTCAAAAGGTCCGTTCGGGGTTCGTGTGTGTAATAATCTAATTAGGTAATTTGATATAAATTCTATTGTGAAGTACACGCGCAGCAGAAGTCCATATGTTGTTGTCAACAGAACGATGCCTTGAAACTTTGCGAAAGAATTTTCTAACGACGATTCGTTTTCTATTCCTTGAGTTGAAATAGAGCCATCGCTCTACTTGAGATCATATCTGGGTAATAAGCTCATTTATTAAATCTGACCTCTCCAGAAGCAAGAGATTTAATATCCTGAGCGAAAGTAGCTTTGATGGATGGTTAATAAAATGCAATTCGTTATGGAAAAAGTAACAAATCCTTTATCGGACTTATTTTTACAATTGTTGCTGATGAAGGCAATTTTTCCTTGATTCTCATGATCCTAACAATCTGCGATACTTGAAATTGTGAAACTAATAACCTTCTTTATCGTTGAGACACGTAGGTTGATGCAATAAAATGCTACTAATGCTAGTATCCAACGCAAACAGTTCGTAGATAAAAATTACCAAGAATTGGAAATTAGTCTATCGTTGGGTGATGATTCTTTGTAGTGTTTTAGCCATATCAGGGAAAATCAATGAAGACTTGAATTGGCGAAGAAGAAAAATCAACTCTGGATTTCTCAGATGAGTTTATGTTGCATTAACATTAACTGGAAATGGAAAAAGGAGAGGGAAGAGGAACAGGAAGTTATGAAGTTTTAGATAATTTTATCTGGTTTTGTTATTGATCTGATTCTTTGTGAAATTTGTTTTTTGATTTCAGATAGCAGCAAGATGCTGCTAATTTCCTTGGCGTGTTGTACTTTTATGTGTGTAGCTTTTCGAAAATGAACTTTTCCAGGAAATTTAACATCATTCATTCTAAGTATAATGGCAACGCTATCTCCATGTTTATTTTGGAGGCAACGGCGCTTAGCAAGCCCCGCAGTCGTGTCTGGTTGAGTGGTCCGCCCTCGGGACCAGCTCCACCCCCCGATCGAAACTGCGCTGGCGTCCGTTTAATTACCGGCGCCACTGGCTGCGCCCTTCGCGTTCAAGTTCGGACCAGGGCACTCTACTTTTGATTGCGCTTTGGGCACCCTGAGTTCAAGTGCCCAATCTGCCTGCACCCATAGCATCAAATTTGGACAGAGAGTCCACCAAGCACTAGTCGTCGACTTTCGCCGGCGCCAGCGAGAGGAAGACTTTTTAAAGTTCTCTAGCTCCGTGGACGGCTCATTATTCTGCCTCGACGCGGTTGAGGTTCACCAGGATATTCCCTTGTACTGTAGGTCTCATGGCAAATACCTGGCGCAGCGGTACCTTGGAGACTGCCGCTCTCATTCGGGTTGCGCTTCCAGAGGATTGGGTTGCGAGGAGATATGCTTCCTCACGATCTCATCCTTGATGCACGGTTTCCCAGCGGCCTCAATGAAAATTCACATTGACCACAAAGTTAAAATTTGATCTGGAATATTGTATTGGAAGGGCTATATTCGGTTCGGCATAACTAAAACTATTACCGACTACAGTGGCAGTTGCTTTATATACCTGGAACACTGTTCAATTTTTTAAGTTAAAGTAAATGATCAGAAAAGAGGTGTGTTTCAAACTGAAAATCGATTATATCAGAGAGGTAGATCTATAACTGATAGACCCTTCCTCTTTATATAAGTCAGTTCACTCTTAATATCACTCAGAGACCTACTATTCAAAATGACGAACCCCAAGTCATCCACAAAATCAATTAACCTCCTTCCTTCCATGTCACATTATCTTTTAATTGACTTTTTTTTAAAATTAGCAATAATGAGATTTAACTCAGAGGATAAATATTGCAATTCGCCTATATGAGCAATAAAATCCTTTTAATTTGTCCTTTATAAGCCTAAGCTCAGTGGATGGCACAGCACGGTTTAGGCGGAGAGAGATTTTAGGGAAGAGGAGATTGGGAAATTTTAACCTGGCAAATGTTGCAAGTAAACCAGAATTTTTGGCATGAAATTTTTGCTGTGTAACATCTCAGTGGCTACGCAAGTACAATTTTCGTCATTAGAACTGGCTAAACTATTGATACCCAAATAAATTACTGCGTCCTTTGCAGAGGTCGAACCCGCGCCCACAAACTACAGAAAAGGACGTACCTATGCAAATGTGCGCCTTAGACTGTTCACCTACCGGCATGAATTTCAAAAAGAAAAACAAAAAATATTCATGTGTTTAGCTTTGCTATATTATACTGTTATTATTTGATAATTAATTTATTAGTTTTTATAAGATCCCATGCTAGGTTTACACACTGTGGTTGTTTTTAAACTAATTAATACGAGGAAGAGTCTGCTTAAGCGATTGCATGTCATAATAAGGAAATATGTTTCTACTAAATCCGAAAAGGTAAGAATTATGTTTCCTAAATATACGAGATAC
>QYTT01080711.1:0-11033 GCA_006980735.1 Dasypogon diadema | reverse complement strand
CTCTTCCGATCTTATGCCGGGAAAACCAGGAAACCTCGCTGCTACCGCGGAACCAAAAACCCTCTAATATGGCCGCTCAAGTCCAGCAATATGGCTACTTGAGCTTACAAATAGCTAAGCAATATGGCTTCTATAAATCGTTACTTTTTGAATTTGAATTTCAACGCTATGTTCTTATTTATTTTCTTATAATTTGGTTTGCCGAATTTAGATTTACTTATTTTTGGGCTGGAGGGTTGAGGCGTTAGGATTAGCACGTTACAGTTTGAATAAATAGGTACTTCGCTACTAAAAATGATTTTCATTTTTATGGACACTCAAATTTTTGATTGGGTTTGTAGCTGGCGACTATGGTGCTTATTTCTTGTTTATATTTAGGAGGAACATCCAATTCGTTGTTGTCTTCTACTTTAATACTCATAATACTTGCTTCATCCTCTTTTTGTGCATCATATTCATAGAAATAAATACGACCTCTACTGAATACCACTTTTGCCTTCGAAATGATGTCATTTCCTACGATGCACTGTAGTCTTATCGCGGCGTATGGTGCGACATGAATTAGAGTTTTGACCATATATATCAATCATTTTAATATTTTGCGGAATTATAACGTTTGTTTGTATAAAGTTAACCGAGTTTGAACAGTTTTTTGATATATATCCACTACCGTTACACTTGAAACAGTTAGTTTCTTCTTTGCAGTATTTTCTTGTATGTTCCACAGAGCCATAGTTAAAACAATGAGGAGGTTTATTGCTATCGCGGGGTTTTGTACTGAGATTTTGCCTTGAAAAACTGTTTTGATTTAATTTACTTTTAATGCGTTCATACACATCTATTGTTCTCTCCCCGATCAACAATACCGTTAATAATATAATGTACTAAAGAAAGTTCATCTACATCGGCTATGCTCGCTATTTCTTTCGTTTTGTAAATATATTCTCGAAACGGCTCGGTGTGATGTACGAAAACAATGCTAAGTCAGCTGTTACAAATTGGGAAAATTAGCTGATTTAGGGGTGTCCAGGTCTTGTGGATTGCAATCATTATTGATTACGAATTAAGATTATGAATTAATGTTTACATAGAGGAAAAAGAATAGTTCATGTGGTGTATTAAATATGTTTAATTAAATATGTATATCATGAACAAAGAATTTAGTAAAGATTACAACAAATTAAACGCGATTTTACAACTTTATCGACTTTAGCAACAACGACTTTATAACTTTCTCTGCCGACTGACTCAAAACAACTGATAAGTGATAACTACTGACTACTGAGAGTATAACGACTGTTCTGTGATAAAATCTACAAAGCAACTGTACTGTGATACAGCATAGATATTACTCTACAGCATAGATATTACTCAAGATTGGTTAACTTACATCATTACGTTAAAGTACTATGGTCCTTTTCTATAACCTACAAAACGTCTATCTTTAGACACACGTGTCCTTCTGTTTGGTTAAAGCATCATTATGCCTACATTTGTTATCAGTTTCTAAGAAAAAAATCTGCGATCTTATCTTTTGTTGTTTGCCTTATATGTGTCTTATCTTTTCTGTTCTTATCATTTGAGTGTGAATGCATTGTGATGAGTTTAGGCGAAAATGAGTTGTGCAAGCGAGAAAAGCTAGAACACCAGGTTGTGCGACTGAGAAGGCGCACTCTACATATCTACTGGACATTTCGAATTTGCTCTGTGATTTTGGATTTTATTTTTAATTAAGATGCTTTGTGCATCTTCTGGACAAGTATGTTTACTACGTAAGAGATCTGTGCATTCAAGGAGAAGGAGAGCATTGACTCGGTAATCCGCTTGCTGAAAGAAACATAACGGAACGTGTTTCTCCTTATGAAATACAGTTTAATGAGCAGGAGTTTAATTGCCAAACGTTTTGGCGACGTGAAGCTTATCCACTACGAAGTCGTCGACCCACAGTTTCATCTGACAACACCAACCAAGTAATTCCACATGCTTTAGAATATCACCCCGAGGAGCAACCTGCCGACCAACCTGCAACCTTCCGATCATCCTGCAAAGTAGCCTGCTGATAATCCTGCAGAAAAACGAGTGACCATACATTTGTCGCAAGTAAGTAGAGCTCCAAATGCATCTAACTCATGCATTGTCTTTGGTTGCCAACATCCCTCACGCCTTCGAGTGCCTAAAAATATGAAAATACTGTCATGGCCCATAATGATGTAAACAGAAAGCAGCTGTGCATTGTTTACTTCGCATAGTAAGCACACAAAGCGATCTGTTTACTGTCTGGTATTTCAGCTGCTAGCATGCAGGCAATTAAATACTCTTTATGCTGACACATAACTAAGCATGTTATGCAGTGACGCAATGGGTGACTTAAGAATGCCGGCCAGGGGGGGAAAAGCACTTGGGCATGGGCCTTGACGTCTCTTCCGTGGTTCCAAGTATAAAGGTGAGTGACTGGATTGAGGTAGGGCAGTTTAGTGCAGCTTAGATATCAGTGCGATGGCAAAGCTTTGTTAATAAAGTACAGGTATTAAGTGAAGTGAAGTGTTTTTATTTAAAGACTGATAACGAGGGAACACGATAATACGACTGTTAAACTAGTTCAATTATTATGTACCACCTGCTGCACGTAAATGCCAAGAACACCTGCTATTGAATGACTTTGAAGTTTTGTTGTCAGCCAATAAAGTGAGTCATGAGTTCAATGAGGAACAAATTATGGACATTCTAAAGGCTGTGCGTAATGACCGGAAGACTGGATTTTGAAAACATAGAAAATATAGATGCTAATGAAGTGTATTTTTTAACAGGCCGAACAATAGAGCAATTCAACACTATTTTGGTACAAATGCCGTACGTGATATGTAACAAACGTTACCTCAGTTTCTATAAACAGGCAGCCCTAACTTCGAGGTCTATTGTGAGTGATAACGACAGTCATAGTGATCCTATGACAGTGGAACCTGTAGATGCGAGTAATGATGATGATTTTATGTGCCGCATAACTAGCCCTAAAGAAGATAATTATATTGAAATGCACATTCCACGAGCAGTATCAACACATAGGTTCTGCATAATATGTCGAAGAGAAGTAAATCTGCGAATAATATCTCTTAAAACGCGATGTGACGTTTTCGTAAGAAAACAGATTTTTATACCCAATGGTGACCGTTGCTGCAATGAACATATGATTGGTGATAGAATTTGCGAAGATGACTTGTCCCGCTTATGCATAATTTCTAATAGGAATAGAATAAACAAATCGGAATTAGTCACTTTTTTAAACATACTTGCTGAAACATCTAATTTATTATTGTTCGATCGATCAGAAAATAGAATATCATAAGATCGACTTAAAACCCTGACAGGCCTTACTTGGGAAAACGTTATCGAGCTTAAACATATGCTACCTTCAATGTGAAGTACAGAAACTCGGAGTGTGACGCAAGCCTTAATTGTTTTTACTTTTAAATTGAGAACAGGAAATTCAAATAGCACTATTGCTGCTGTTTTGGGTTTGCCATATGAAGAAAACGTATCAGAATTTTTTAACGAGGTCGTGAAAGGATTCGATAGAGATATTTTGCCAAAATATTGTAGCTATAGCGCTATTGTACGTCAAGACGTTATTTTATACCTTCAGTACAGCCAAGAAATTGTTAAATCTATCTGAAAATCAGCTTGTTATTATATCTGCGATGGTACTTATGTGCGACATCAAAAAAGTCAAAAAATCTTTCTCTGGGCAGAAAAAATGCATCTTTGAAAACCTTTCACAATCTACACCACAAACGGTTATATCATAGACTTTGCAGGACCTTTCTCGGCGCTCAAAACGACGCTTCAATACTGAAACTTGTTTTACAAGACTCAACTGGTTTACAGACATTACTATCACCAAATGACATTTTTATTGTAGATCGTGGTTATCGCGATTCAGTTGATCTCATACGAAGTAAACTGAGCTAGACAGTACTTATGCCTGCTTTAAAAGGGAACATGGACGGATGGATGGATAATGGACGAACAGTACAATTTGTTAAAACCACACCCAGCATATTAAAACTGGAAGTTAGATCAAAACATGTGAACAGTAAAACTTATGAAGTTTACATTGGTTACACCTTTCTTTTTTAACGTGAATAATAACTGTAATTTAGAGCGTTTATAAACTTGTATGTAACTAATAAGCACGTTACCACTATTTAATACTGTTATGAGAATGTTTATTCAAAAGGTAAATGTGAACTCATTAGTACCCAGGATGGTCATAAGAAGTTTTAATTTTTTTAGGAAGGCAAACAGCTTCCTTCGCAGCTTCAATAAGGGCCATATACGCAGCTTCCGCGCTAGATAACGCAACCGTTCGCTGTGTCTTGGATTCCCATGAAATGCACGAGCCAGACAATTTAGCCAATATTAGATCTTCGGTCGCTATAGTCAGATGCCTAGTCTGCATCTGCATAACCCTTTAACTCATCTGACGTTTTTTTGAATTCTAATCCAATGTCACGTCTTCCCTGTAAGTATCGTAGTACTCTCTTCGCTGCAATCCAATGTTGCTTTGTATAGTTAATGACGAGTAAGGAGACTTACGGCGTACGCTATGTCCGGTCGAGAAGTCATTGCCTAGTAGAGAAGCGAACCTATTAGGTTTCTATAGGGTAAATTCAAATTCTGCTCACTCTAAGTAGGGGCTTTTAATAAAGACTTATAGCTGCAACAGATTTGTATTCTTCCATTTTATATACTTAATTTCAGTATTTCATCAATATATTTTGCTTGCTTCATCGAAATATTTCCATTGTCTTTCCTAAAAATCAAAACACTTTATCAAACCTAATCAGTCATAATATTTACCCAAATACTTTCTCCCAGCATTAACAAACGACGGCTGTCAAATTTTTCGCTGCTTGTTCTTCTTGCAAGCAGCGTGCACGCTAGAAGAGTTTAGCCGTCCTACTTCAGTGCACACACCAAGTACAATCAGAGAATAGTTGTTCACGTCTCCATTTGATGCAATGCATTCGGAGATCTATAAATATCGGCAAGCGAACAACTGAAAATCACTGCCAATCAATCACTTGAGCGAGCAACATCTCGTGTGACAGGAGATTTCTCCAAGCTTAAAAGGTATTTCCTTATTCTATTTTCACTGTTTTCAGTAATTTATTTAGGAGCACTACTTATCCCCAAATTTGACACTGCTTTCAGTGCATTGGAGTTTTTCTCCATGTCCAGCGGTCTACACCATTTCCTACCATTTACTCCCGACCTCTCACTATTTTAGTGTTTCGTGTCACTGAACCATTTTTTAGCATTGTTTTCAGTATATTGGAATTTTCTCCTTGTTTCTAACCCCTTCCTAAATCTTTTCCTACGTCATCTTCGACAACAGGTCTTTTCTAGTGACGTCACTGTGGCAACTAATCGTGTTGTGCTGTCTCACAACTTGCCCTCGAACGTCATTAATATAATTATTTCTACTTCCAGGAACATAATCTAGGAGTACAGTCTTCTTTTTAATTATTTGGAATTTTTTTGGTTTATTTTATTTATTTTCCATTTTATTTTTTGTTATTTTTGAATTCCTTTTTTTGTTATCATTTCTTTTGTTTTCTATTTCACAATTATTAGTTGAATTGAATTATTATTTAGATTATTAGTATTATTCTTTATTATTTTTATTGTGAATTAATTACTTGAATAAAACTTGAATACTAATTTTACTGAGTCTTGTTATTTCGGCCAACCCTTGTCCCGGCACCTCTCGCAATTCTTGATTGGCCTCATATAGGTCAAAACATCCATTTTCTTTTTGATTGCATTCAATTCCAAGGCAGTAATGCAACTTCCCCATATCCTTAATTTCAAAATCATTATTTGACTCCTCCTTAAAATTACTCATCAGTTTTGAACTATTGACGATTATATCGTCTACATAAATCGCAGCTAGTAGTATGTTGTTCCTACTTTGTGATACGTTAATACATCGCTCAGACTTTATTGGCTTAAGTCCCATTTGTAGTAGTTCCTGGTGCAGCTTCCTATACCACTGCCTTCCTGCCTGTTTCAGTCCATATATAGCCTTTTTAATAGGCACACTTTCTTTGATGATTGATCCCGTACGTCGTAGAAGACTACATATTGTGGTGGCAATTCTACGTATAAGGACTCTTCCAAATCGCCATTTAAATAAGCGGTTAGTATGTCAATCTGGTAAAGACATAAATTCCATTTTGCTGCTAATGCAATGAGGAGACGTATAGGCGACATTCGTGCAACTGGAGCATATGTCTCGCTAAAATCAATACCAGGGCGGTGAGCATACCCTTTTGCAACTAATCTCGTTTTTTTTCTGATCAGTTTTCCATTTTCATCATGTTTGTTACAAAATACCTAGGATACCCTCTTTCTCTGCCTGATGTGTCACTAAGGGCTGGGGCTGACACAAGTGAACGTTTCTATTCAACTACACCATCTGTACTTATAGCATCAAATTGATAGGAATTGTTTGTATATAAAAGCTCTAAAGATTTTTCATCAAGGCCAAAGTCATCTGAATCAAAGCTATCGTGAAGACGACATCTCTACTAATGATGAGGTGTCTAGTTTCATTACACCACAGTCGAAATGCTTTAGATGATTCACTATATCCTACCAATATACATTTCTTCGGCTTTACGTTGAATTTTCCCTTGCTTGGACCCTTTTGTAAAACACAAGCAACACTTCCAAAACTTCTAATATGACTAACAGCAGATTGTTTTCCCATCCAAAATTTATGGCGGGTTTCGCCAAACAAAGCCCTTGACGCGCAACGATTTCTAATATAATTTGCCGCCGCCACAGACTCTGCCCAGAAACCTAGGCCAGATTGTAAAAGTATGCAACGTGTTGTCTCGAGCAACGTACAATTCTTACGCTCAGCGATGCCATTTTGTTCAGGAGTATACGCGGCAGTTAATTGATGTATTATTCCATTTTAACTTAAGAATTCTTCAAATTCCCGACTACAATATTCACTCCCGTTATCTGTTCTTAAAACTTTCATTTTTCACTCCATCTGACCACTGACTGCAATCGTCAATAAATGTGACGAAATATAAAGATCCACCATTCGATTACTGTCGCATTGGACCACATATATGCAAATGAATTAAATCCAAAACGTGTTCGCTTTTATTCTCACTGCATTTTCCTTGCTTTCTCTGGATACAAATTTATTTTAATTCCGGTTATCTTATTTTTCTTAACCATATCATGCAGGGTTTGATAATTAACAACTTGTTTTTCTTCTTTAAGGTAAAATAAATTTTCAAGATGCTTACCTTATCACAAAATTTCCGTGTTTCAAAATTAGGACTTCTTCTCTGGTAAATACTATACGGTATCCTTGCTGGGTGATTTTGCTCACAGACAGTAAGTTAGTACGAAGTTCCGGCACATAAAGAATATCATTTGCTAAACCTAACTTTTTAGGTGCACATAATTGAAACTCATGAAACTTATTTTTATCAGTACATAAATATGAAGTTGCTCCGCTATCGAGATACCACAACCTATTTTCTTGATGTTGTCTGCATGTCGTGTAAAATGTCCTTTCCGTTGTCTTTGACTTAGGATCCACTTTGCTTCTGCAGTCTGAAGCCTTGTGGCCTACTTTTCTGCAACGAAAACATCTAAACTTGAATTTCACTCCTTTCTTACTTACTTTTGAAGAACATTCCTTGTTCTGTTTTTCACCCGGCATTTTTGCTAAGAATACATCTACACTGTGTGGTTCAGATCCTCTATTCTGTCGAGCAGAAAATTCATCCATCAGTTTTAGTTTCAGAATCTCAGATGAAGAAAGCTCGTCCCTAGTCTCTATCGCCGTCCGAAAATTCTCAAAACTTTCCGGCAGGCTATACAGCAAAAGAATGGATAGAAGATCCTCGTTAATTTCCTGCAATTTGTCCACATTATCAAAGAATGACGAAAGGTGAAGGTTTATGTCGCCTCCTGTGGGCATTCTTAGTTGGATCAGCCTCTTCAAATATGTGGCTTTTCTGGCTGGTCCCTGAGATTCGAAAATTGTCTGAAACCTTTCTCACACTCGCATGAAGTCTTGCAATTCTTCACTTCGCGGAGAACTGCTGGTGAAATTTACAGTACGCGGTCCGCTTTGGCCTTTCTGTCGCACTCGTTCCACGTTGTTTGGGGATCTACACTTTCTCCAGCTTTAATGATGGGCCGCTTTGTCTAAATTAATTAAAAGTACACATAACCAAAAAGCGCTCCACGCTTTTTAAATTAGTCTTTGGACATAAAAGAGGTGATAAGTTTACTAATAACTACCTAGGATATCTATCATCCGTCACGTATTGAATAAAAAAATATATGTTTGCGTTTACTCTACAGTGAAGTTAGAATATTGGCATGGGTAACATGCATACAACGTAGCAAATAAAAGTTTATTTAATTTAATTATTTTTTAATTTTTGGTGCGTGATAAAAGCGTGTTTTTTAGTTTTTTTTAAACTATATTTTTTTATACTTTTTAGTCTTAAAATAACTTAAACATGTTTGTTACTGAATCAGAATACATTTAAAGTTCGCTCAGTTAGCAATTTTAACAGTTTCGCTTCTTGACTGTATTTTTGTTTTCTTTTTCTGTCTATCTCACTCAATTTCGTTTTTTTTTGCGCTTTTGTTTTTCCTTTTCTAATCGTCGTTTTCTTTGCGTTGTTGTTTCCAATGTTTCAAATTTTTTGTTTTGTTTGTATTAATTTTATTCCCACGAGTAACGGAAAATTCAACGGTCGATCCGAGATGACACTTGCGATAAGACTAATTTTACCACCCTGATACCATTCAGCCCTCAGCACGTTTTTCACCTTGGCTTGGGTGGGATCTCATAGTTCACAGCATTAAGAGAACTTTAGCAGTTTCTGCTTCTTGGCTCCATCATCAGATTCCTCTTCACCCATTTTACCTCTCCGTTTCGTTATAGATAAGAAAATTTTGTCCGTCATCTTGGGATGTCCGCCACATTGAATTTAGAGTGACGTCATTTTATTTTTCGTATTCTTCTCTGCAAACCCTTTCATTTGATACCCATATTATGGGAGTGCATAAAAAATAACTAGTCCGCCATCTTTGGGAGTTCGCCATATTGGATTTAGAATGACGTCACTTAGCTAACCATGCATTGTCATCCAAACTAAACGTGTATGCAAAATTTCAGCTCAATCGGAAACCAGGAAGTGGGTAAAATTTAACTTACAAGATTTTCTTACATAGTTAGTTACAAGTGAAGCTTATAAAAGCGTATTGAAAAAAACTACTATTTTCGTGGATTACTCTAGATTTTTCTCACGTCCTGTGCCCCTAACCTGTTGTATCAGAACACATTCTTGTCGGAAGTAAGAAAAAATTTTATTACACACTAAGTTGGTATACATGTCAAGTACAATAACTTACAAAAGTATAATCCTATATGTTTCTTGATTACGTGTCCAAAAATGCTAATATGATTTCTTACTTAATGTCCTCAAATATGAAAATAACAAAAGAAAAACAAAAGAGAACATGGGATTCGGACCCACGACCCAGCACCTTCACTCCTTTACCGATTGAACCAACCTACTTCTATGATTTATGCTCAAAAATTTTTAATTCAAACACGTCAATTCAGTTTATAGGCTTTATTTCATTTGATTGAGTTGGTCTAGAGTCAATCATTACACTATATTTTCCACAATGTGTCCGAACTAATTATTTCTCACAAAGTTCAAAACAAAAAATTCACTATTAACTGAGTTCACAACCGACGTATTAAATTCAAAATATTCAAGATTCACTTCATTTCATTTCGACTTTAGGTTTCTATACGAAAATATTTAGGGTTCGACTCTCCGACTTGTTGCCTTTGATTCCAAGAAAAGAACTGAATTGAACATCCTCTAACCGTTCGACTCCAGTTTTTTTTCTTATATCGAGTAAAAGAAGTTTCCTGCAAACGAAAGACAAGTATTAGTTCAAATCAGGAACAAAATTTTTTGTGTTTTGCTTTTGATTCTTTCAGGTGTCATCAGGTACGAAACACACTCCCCCCTTGGCAGCGTTGGTTGCAAGGTGCCAACTATCTTTCTGGTGATGTAATTCCTTGGAGATAAGGAGAAAAAGAAGGGGACGGAATGGAGTTATAGCGCTCCTGCTCGCTTTCCAAATTGAGGTGGAAGGATCAGGGTAATGTAACTGAGAGGAAAATTCAGGTAGATCATGGGGTACAAAGAATGATGGATATTGGACAAGAGGATGTAGTTTTTGTTATTAGTAAGGTAATGTAATTTGTTACTTTTCTTCTTCAGATTGATTACAATCATGTGATTTAATTGGTAGTAGACAAATCTTTGTTATTGGCCTTTTGAGCACTCGATCCTTGGTTTGCAGTGACACAACTCGAACCAATCCGTCTTGCCCCGGATGAGTTTCTCTGATTCGACCTAAAATCCATTTGGACGGTGGCAAGTTGTCTTCTTTGAGCAAAACTAGATCTCCGATTTTTATGTTATCCCTTCTGACTGCCCACTTCGGTCGTTTTTGTATTCTGCACATATACTTTGAACTCCAACGTTTCCAAAAGTTCTGAGATAATCGTTGTAAGTATTGCCATCTATCTTGTTGCAGTTGGGGGATGATGAAGAATGAAGGCTGCTGTAGGCAGCCTGAAATTACTGTTAAGGCAGCAGAAGATGGATTTGTGCCCTGAACTAGCTCATGGCCGTGCAGGCCGGAGTGAGGACTCAATCGAGCCTCATGCTCTAGGCTGAGCTAGCCCAGAGGCACGTCGGAGACAGGCATGAAGGCGGAGCGGCAAGCTTGAGCGGCTAGGCTTCGCGGAGAGTGATGGGGTTTGGGTTAACCCGAAAGCCGCCGCCTGCTCCGAAACCCCCCCGCATACAGCAGAATCTTGCCGCGCGATGAAAACAGGGAAGGATTGGGTAAGGAAAGAGAGAAGGAAGAAATAGGAAAAGGGAGGGACAGGAAAA
>QYTT01080706.1:1412-11520 GCA_006980735.1 Dasypogon diadema | reverse complement strand
CAATTTAACGACTCAATAAAATATTGTTAATTACGCGTAAGTTACTGCAATCCTAAAGACCCCGATCCTAATACACGAAGCTTTTTGATTAGTTAGTTTGTAACAATTTATTATATAGGATATCACTTAGGCGGTACCTGTGCCGCGGCAGGATAAATGCTGTGACATAATTAATATATATTTAATTTATTATTTCCTTTTTTCTTTGCAACTTTTTCGACTTGGTTTTTCAAATATAAAATAAAAATGATTGTCCTTAGAAGATGATATTTTTGTATTATTAAATTTTATTGCTATTACTAATTGGTGTTCTTTATTATATACTTCATTTTCTAAATTGAAATGAATTCTTTCCCTTCGATATATCAATATTTTTACCTATACTCATTATTATTTTATCACTTGTGGACGACTCTCTTAAGGAACTCAATATAAATCTAAAGTCCGTACAAATTTCATTATTCAAATCCAAACTCATTTATACCCCGTCCTCTAGAATCTCATCGTTCTTCCAAGAAGATTGGACATTGTACTAGACGCAAGCAATTGATCAACCTCATCAACTACATTCAACAGACTTACTCGCATTCTAAGACTGGGCATATTGTCAGCATGATTTTGTGTCAGGTAGGTCTACCACAACTAATTTAATGGAATTTATCACTAAAACAATATCTGGTTTTGGAAATAATCTGCAAACTGACTGTATTTGTACAGATTTAAGCAAAGCTTTTGACAAGCTGTCGCATTCAGAGATTATGCTCAAATTCCGGAAGCTAGGATTTCCGATGCTATTCTTAATATGGATTAAATTGTATCTGTCTGATAGATCTTCTCAGGTACCTTTCCGTGGTCTTCGATCTGGGGTCACAGAGGCCATGTCAGGGATGCCTCGGGTTAGTCACCTTGACCCTCTTATTTTTGAGGCATTCTAAATTGTTGATTTACGCTGATGATAAGAAATTTTTTTTTCCTTCATTAAGTTATTTAGTAAGAGTGCGGTAAAAGACTACCAGTGGATTTCAAAAAGGTTGCTTTATTATTTATGAATGAGAGCTGCTTAGAGATATATTTTAAAGGAGATAATATGCATATTGAAAACTCAGGTGAATCGATCTGTGGTATAATGTTAAACATTCGACACAAAACTTTAGCTTTAAAGGAAAAAATTTCAAGGTCCTAAATGAGTTCGAAAAAATAAAGGACTTAACTAAAAAGTACGAATGCAAAAAAAACTCAAATTTATAAAATTATAAAAGATAAGGACAAAATGAGGAAAGATTGGGCAAACTGCTCAAGGAATGAAAACCCTTAAAGGAAGTTAAGAGAAACAAACAGCCAGGAAGTCAATATGATAGTTTTTAAGTGGTTATGTGTAGCTAGATGAAAAAGAAATATACACGTATCGGGACCGATGTTACATGAACAAGCAAGGAAGATTTGAGACTGAACTACATTTACGATTTTTACCAGACGAAACATTGTATGCCAAAATGAGCGATGTAACAGTGGCAAACTTTCAAAAGAACGTTAGCTGTCCGAATTTTAAAATTTTTAATCATTTTGTCCATCTTCGGCAATTTTTAATAGTAAAATTTTGTCCTATTACATAAGAATAGAATAAACGTGATAAACACACCTGTAGTTCATTCTTTCGTTACAAATAAAAAACCTAATTTCCCACATTTATGTATTTTTATTTATTTTTTTTTTAATTATCTATTTTATAATGCCTCTATATTCTATAGAAATGTATTCTTGCTAAAAATTACACAAGGTTTCTAAAATTGCTATACTCTGTGTAAAACGGAAACTTGCCTAAGCCAAGAAATTTCATACTTCCCTCTCATTATTTTGGGTAAGCTGGTATTGACTCCTGAACTTTATTTTATAAATTTGACTTGAGGGGACTTGAAGCTGTAAAAATCAGCCAAAGAACAAAATTCCGCGATATCTTTGATATAATAACCATGAATACACCTGATCTTGTAAGTTCACCGTTCTCTTTAGAAAAGAGTTTACATCCTACCAGAAATTAATTAAACCAGGTATCTTGCCATGGTAAAAACCTATTCTGCATTCAACTCTGAAGGACATTTGTATACCTTTACCTCACTTCATCCATAAATAATTTGCAAAATAAACACAAATATAAATAAAATCGGTGGAAAATTTTGAAGGCAATTGTGTAAACACCTTGTCTGATCTACATTCGAATTATTACCAATTACAGAACTCAATGCTACTCCGAAGGAAATGAATCCTCTTAAAAAGTTCAAAGGCAAACCCGTATTCCCTCTGCAAAAACCTTCGTCTGATTACTTTATTATGTCGTTAGTGGCTTTTTTATGAGATCGCTATTTGGAACCGATTTCAGATCAAACAAGTTAAGAACGGAATGCGGATGGAACTTCCACAATTAATACCGAACATAAAAGAAGGGCTATAGACTCATAAAAATCTGCACAACTCGCCTTTCACTTGCAATTAATCGGTTGCATATTTATGGTGTCATTAGGGTAACTCCCGCCTTGCGTTCGGTTTTGTGCAGAATTTATTGTGAAAGGGATTAAAAGGTTCATACTGGAAGCTGCAAAGTTTCCATAGATTCAAGATTATCACGAATGAAAAAAAAAATTGACCTTTCTATGCATCCAGCTTCAGTTCTCATACATATTAGTAAATATCAACCTGTCATCAGCAGTTTTCTGCAAGAAAAATCTTTGCCAAAAAGCTGAGAGGAAGACGTTGTATCTGCTGTTTGCAGCATCAGTAAATTCTGAAAAATTTCGTTAAGTCATGCAAATTAAGTTGAATTTAGTTTGTAAATGCGAATCGCCGCCCGAGGACCGAGAAATTGGCAGAAGAAGTGAAGTGAACTTCATCTATCGAAATTATTCTATTAAAGTACTCCTAATTGAATTCCCAAAAGGGCGTGTACAGCACGTTTAGAGCACAGTCTGGGTATTGATAAGTTGGTCGAGTAATGGTGCCATTATATAATTCGTTACGCTGAGCAGCTTTTACTCCGTATCTGAATCTCCTTATTCCAGATCTCTGGTGTGCAGTTGTTTTATTTAAATTTGTTGGAATGTTCCGAAAGTGATAGTCAGGCGATCAACACCCACTTCAAATGCATTGCGATCGTTATGCTCCTCTTCTTCCAATTTTGTTTTAATCTGAGGCCAATCTGCAGGTCCATTCAGGCAGGAAAACGTGAGGTCGCGCCCATCGAGTTACCTGTCTTGCTATCCACCTTTATGTCAGTGGCTTAGATCACTCAGGTTCGAAATTTCACGACACATAGAAAAAATTTATGTTTTGTTCGTTGCATCAATTCATGCTGAACGGCATGGATGTAAATTTCAATAATATGTCACCTAACACCCGGATAACTGCTGATATTAGCTACTGACATTTAAAACGCTCTATAGAGGAATTTCGAACACACAGTCTGTCCGAATTAATGTTTTAATATGGAGAAAATTACGTCAATGGAAGAATGCACTTCACGAAAAGCAAGTATAAAAGAATAGTTTTAATATTAAAATATGTTAGACGTGCCTTTTGTTTATGATGAAACTAAAAGCACCTGTTAAGTTTCCAAAAATTATTTATTATACGCAGATAACAGGCCAAGATATCGGTCCACCTCATCCAATCCAGCGCGCAGGGAATTTGTCCTCCAATATTGCTTTAATAATGTTACCGCTATGTGCTGGTGCTCCGTCATGTTGGTAATACATTGTACTTCTGGTAGCCGGGGGATGTCGTCTATTAGTACTGAAGGCGTGTTCTCCAAAAAGTCGTCTGCATAAATTTGGCTATTAATATCCGCCCAGGTATGGAGGTTGTGATAGTTGGTGATACTATCCCTGGTGAATTGCGATTCATCCGTCCACAGAATTCGGTCAATAAACGCCCCTGTCATCTATGTCGCGTTCGAGATACTAAGTACAAAACTCCAACCTTCTTTCGGAACCTCCTTCCAACAGTCCTTGAACTGGGGTTGGGGTATGGTGGTATGGATATAATCACTCTCGATGAATAACCCTCCACACTGTCGATGAAGAGACTCCTAATCGTCTTGTGACTTATCTTGTGCTCGCTTAACAATAGAGGTCGACGTTGACAGAATCTTACGCTGTTTCAGATTGTGGTTCACTTCTGTCTGAAGTTACACTTCCGGTTCCTCGTAAGCTCTGAAAAGCTCGCGAAAATATCTTTCTGTCGGGTACATGCCAATTAGGGAATCTCCTTTGGTACTCCCGTACAGCCTCTGACGCATTTCCATCTACCACGCCGTAAACGTAAATCATATCCGCGTATTCTTCAAAATTAAATGTCGCCATATTTTAATACCTTTAACTCAAAAGCACCTGTACTTATCAACTATGATTGATATCCTTTCCGACTGACTCCCTTTTATAGAAAAATTTGTACCATGTACCCTACACAAACATTTCTGACCTTTTCTTGGAAATTTTGTTTATTATGCAAATTTTCTAACTACTGTGCAATAAAACAATAAGGTACCAGTCATGGTCTTTTAATTAACAAACCTTTTTATA
The DNA here is from genome assembly GCA_006980735.1 of Dasypogon diadema. Lineage (NCBI taxonomy): Eukaryota > Metazoa > Arthropoda > Insecta > Diptera > Asilidae > Dasypogon > Dasypogon diadema. The sequence goes on along the minus strand of QYTT01080706.1, from coordinate 6,949 downwards.
TCGTTTCTCTACCTAGACATGTTGTACCTTTTCGGAAAAGTAACAAGATGGGAAATTTAATAAAAATAAAAAGCAGGGATATTAATCACATGAATTTCGGAGAAAATTTGGGGATAATGTGAAAAAAATAAGAAAATAAGGAGAAAATTTTTAACTTTCGCAAGTGATTGTATCTAAGTGGTGGAAGGTAGGTAAACATTGTTGATATTTTGTTGTGGATAGTGGTTTTTTGGCGTAAGTTGTATGTCGCTGCGTTGAGCAGATTGAAAGATAAAAATAAAAGAATAATATGAATACCATGAAAATGTTGAGTTTATGAATCACTGTAACTCCCAAATGGTTGAGATTTCCTCTCCGCCCCCTCTCTCATACAAGTTTTACAGTTTCCAATGAAATCTAGAAACTCGTTGATCGTGCACTAGTACAATGTCACTTTCATGTATAATGCGTCTCAGTAGAGCTCTTCTTGGTTGCTTGGAGAAAAAGTGACAGTATCAAAGGTGCCAAATCTAAAGAGTCATCATTTATGTAAATTGATGGACTTTTAAGTCTTATCCGAAGAAGATATAATATCGATTTCGTTGATAAAAGAAGACAAGAAAATTTGATTTTAAGAAATTAAAAAAATTCCAGTTCCTTTTCATTCCAATAACAGATTTACTTAGTACAATTTTACGTGAACATATTTCATATAGATTGTTTTGAATGTATGCATATATCTTGGCCCAAAGCTCTATAAAAATCCATTACAAGCAAGAATCTTCCACATGTTTTTCATATCTTTTTCAAGATAGATTCCTTCTTGCCTTTTTACAAGACGAGTAACACAGAAAGAAACTCATTTTCCTATCTTAAATTGGCATTATGGGAAACAGAAGTGGATTTCAGAGAAAACGAGGAACAGATCTAGGAGCATAATTAAAGTCGCTGAGGGTATGCTATTTACCATAAAGAACGCGGTAATCAATGGTTTGATTACCTTTTTAAGGAATCTTTGATATAGTCTCGTTAAGAAAAACGCTAGAAGAGCGGAGTGATAAAGGAAAAGCAATAACCAAGTTGAAATATGATTCTTTGAATTTCAGGAGGAAGGAAGAAGGGATTGTAAATTTCAGTCTTTTTGTCCAAGTTTCAACGTTGCCTTAATGAGAACATTTCGTATCTATAAAGAGCGGGGTGGAATGGGGTGGGGGCGGAGTGGAATATCAGATGAAACAAGCAGGCAGACACGCTGCATCACACGCTGCTGTTGCATGATGGATATCTTTCCCAAGATAAATGAAACTCAGCAACTTGTACACAAGAAGGATGGCGCGACTAATTAAAAACTTCGAAATTAATTCCCAGTTCTCAAAGATGCAATTTAGAATTAAAAAAGCGCTCTATGTGGAGGACAAAGACCTAATGTTGCACTGAAAGCATCATTAAATGGAACCAGTACCGCCAAGCGGGCAGGGATAAGATGCTCCGGCCCAGCTACGCTCCTCTCCGGCGATCCTCGGATAAATTTCCAAGCAAAATGTATATAGTTTCTTTCAAAGCAATGCAAGGAAATTATTAATTATGAAAGCTGTAAGATTTGCGTTCGCGCTGCCCTAATTTGTTGGATATGCTCGAGTTTCCAGCATTAGCTATGACTTATTGTTGCTAACTGCATTTACAACTTTCCTGAGGATGCTCCTCCTGATTTATACATCCTCTTTTTTTGCTCTGCAATTTACATCTTTTATTTTTGTGAAAAATGCTTAAAACATAGAGTGCCACTTTAAGGCAATAAACAAACACTGAAGCGATGTTCTTCGAAAAAAGTATCAACTTCTTTTTTCTGTGTAATGAAGTTCTTTTCGACTGCTGAGATTTTCTATACTATATTCAAATTTAAGAATAAAAACTGTCGAATTTGTGTAATATCAACTTTGCAATGAAAGTAAAAAGGTTGGAAAGCAATTTCGGAAAGACTAAAAGTGAATTGTTTCGACAAAAGCATAAGCGATTTGGGGGAACTTAGTTCCTTAGATAACGCCAACCACATCACTACACTACTATCACTACTGCGGTGTATATTTAGTACAGCACCATAAGTACCATATGTTCTAGAATCTGAATACTATCCCATCTGTATGATTAGACCAAAACAAAACATTGTCAAAGGAAATGTATGCATTCTCGACATAGAGTCGAGGAATGAATGTTGTAAAACATTATACTCTGTGTTCGTCCTGAAAATATTTATTTTTGGTATATTTAGCATTGCCAAAATTGTTATCCTAACGAGGTCTTGCTTAAATCATCAAGTTTATTAACTGGCGACGATAAAAAATAGTTGAACGACCTCAGCATACAAAAGGATCGAACAATGAGAGGGCACTCATACAGTATTATTAATGTAAAGGCTAAATAAGATGAGTCCCAATACTGAGCCCTGTGGTATACCACTGATGTAATTGGTATTGGTAATAATATAGATTGAGACGTATTTAATGCAGTTATCTCGTTAAATTTGAAAGACCAAGTTTGACAATTTTACCAACTCATTCATAGGGTTGCCATATGAAGCGTTCAGATATATCAAATAAAAAATCGATATTTTCCTTTTAAAAAGATAACGCTTCGAAGTAGATAGATAAAAGTCGGCAGACAGGTAATTTAGTAAAACCTACATATCTCGGCAGAAAGTGAACTAGAGCAGACAACCCCTCCAAAGGGCTGCCATATTAAAGTTTTATTTATTAAAGATGCAAAAGTAAATTTTATTCAAAAGTTTTTGCGATCGTCATTAAAATAAGCCCATATAGATTTCCGGGGTGGCTGATTTCGAATTTGGGGTAGAGTTTTTAGAACTCAAGATTGATCCAATATGGCGGACAGGCTTTTTCTAAAGGTCGACGGAATGTTCACGTAATGGCAAATATTATGGTTTTTGGGGTTGCTGTTTACAAATACAACATTAGCTTTTGCGAATCCAAAATGGTCCATCCAATATAGCATTACATTCTTTTCTCCCCAACATCTAGGGTTCTTTTCTTGTTCTGCGTACAAAGACGTCTTTACAATGAGTTGCCTACTTCCGTCTGCTTCTATTTGCAACATTCCATTTCGTCTTTTGGTCAAATGTACGTTAAGACTGAAAATACGTCTTGTCTTGTCTTCTCTTGTCTTGTGTTGTGCAATGTGTTAGGCTGATTACATTGCCTTTCGTCTGTACAGCAAAAACATCGTCCAAACAACGATACCAAACCATACCAACGTAACGATACCAAACTCTAGGAAATAAAGGATTATTTTGCAATCTGTTCTCTAGTGAGTTCAGAAAAAATTTAGCCAAAAAAGGTGAGAGGCTGTTATAGCTGTGCCCTTATTCTGTTGATAAAACAGACATCAAACAAGAAAATAATCTGTGACATACAAATCAATTAAACATATACAGAAACTCTTCAGTCCTCCATTTCCTGAAAAATTAGCCAATCCTTCAAAATCTGTAAGGATTCCTCCGTAGAAATGGTTGGAAAAAGTGTTTTTTTTTTAACTAGAGAAAAGATACAACTTGTTGCGTTGAATTTGCTTATTATTTCGAAGGTGGTCAGAAAGAAGGAAATTATATTTTTTCAAAATCATGGGGTAGGCTTTAGAAGCATGTCTTACTCCCTCAAATGGGATGGAATCTATAATTATTGGCCTCTAGAGTGGTGCGTTCCAATGTAAATCATAAAAATCTTGTTGTGAAACGTTTCAGCCTTTCACGTATAGGTATGTACATACCTATACGTGCGTCCATAATAATAATAGTGGATGCGACGCTATAAGGCCTTTCCATTGTCTTCAATTTTGCTGATGGCTGGAAATATTATTAATGAAAATTCCTGGGAAATGGCAATGAACTTGAACTCTGCATCAATTTCCATTGAAAGTGTGTCAGTGTAGAGCGGTTAGCAGACAGTCTACCTGGGATACCTCATTAACATTATCTCTAACTATTAGATTTCGCTGCGTGCAACGCTTCATCACTCTTGTAACGAATTATAGTGTCCGTTTGACGCTATCTTGAATTATATCGCATTGATTGCAATTTGTTAAGAGGAAATTTTCCCTGCCAGAGCAACAAGACTCCACTTGACGTTGCACGAAACATTAATAACCCCAATTGAAAGTGGTCGCGACCAGTATTGACGGCAAATTCGACCTGCCATAGAAGACGAGCCAAGAAATTAAGTGAGCGTGTCAAGGTCTATTTCTGTCTGCAGAGGCAAAAGACAGACTGAGAACTGAGACCAGCAGTCACGGCTTGTTGATGGTGGCTTTTGTTTTTGTTGATTACCTGCCTCAAATTGACTTGCGGTCCAGTCATAGACAAATCTTCTCTTTTCCGCAAATCGAACCTGCCTCCACGGAACGAAAGTAATTTTTCATTTTTTCAGCTGCAAACGTGGGTTAATTTATCGCTATATTGTATTTGCCGAAAGGCATGCAGGTAATAATACGATTCGGTCGATTGCAGCCATCAATCAAATGCCTGGGCGTTCAATTTAAATCACCTCGAACAGGCAGCACGTCTCACGTGTCCTTTGGCATCAAATAGGAGATTCACTTTCATTGCAGACCTCCGCTGGGAGGCACTGCCCCGTCAATAGGGTTGCGCTGACCTTTAGTAGTCATCATTTACTTATGAACAGATTTCAATTAACTGACTTGGACCTGTAACAACTGGCAAAAATTTCGACAAATGCCCGTGATGAAATCGCCGCCAATATCGGTGTCAGCCGTTCTGCAAAGCAAGTTTGCTTTTGGTGTTAATAAATTTTTAATTGGCCGAATTACATCACACTTGAAGTTGGTTATGTGTCCGAACGTCTATTATGTTGCGGAAAGAAGCCAGTAATCATAAAAATATTTCGACAGCGACTAATGGTCCATATAAAAGCATCCGAGCTGGAGGACCATCTTTAATCACACAAATTTGAAGCGACTTCCTCACCTCGATAATCAATACAAGTCTGCGTGGTGCTTAAGTATTTCAAAACCAAACGAATTTATACGCAACAATAGCACTTCCCATATTATTTGGTATCTGGGGAAGGCGCAACAAATGCCACCGGACCCAATTTCAGCATTATACAACAGAACCGAAAATTGCAAATCTTTTTTCTTTTGGTGCAAATTATAGACCACTGTCATTACATTTTTGTAGTGCGTAAATTTCATTTCTTTATTACATAATTGTAAATTTTTAGTTGTTTATAACATATTATTAACCTAAAAACTATTACATTTGTATGGGGTGCACTAGAAACCCTTCACTGCTTATATTTCCTTTTTTTGTATTTGTGGAAAAAAATTAGAGTGGTCCTAAAATCTGAATGTTTAGGAACACCAGAAAGAACACTTTAGGAAATGTTACTTTTATTTTTAACTATTAATATAAGTAGAATTTTAATACGATTGTTGGTCAATAATTACACAGGTCGGAGCATCGGATAGTTAACTTACCGCCTTTCAAATTACTTATACCTTGGTTTTTTTCTCTGAAATTATAAAAATTG
>QYTT01080705.1:0-13577 GCA_006980735.1 Dasypogon diadema | reverse complement strand
TTTTTAAATATTTTTTACAGCAGACCGAACAAAAGTGATAGGACAGGAAAGTTCTTTCACCTCAAGGAACTTGCGGTTTGTACTCTGAGCTTTAGTCCTCATTTTGTACATTGATCCCTTGGTCGCTTTTAATTATTTCGCTTCAGAATAATCTTGGCTCCTAATTCTAGAACGTAGAGTGGAAATTTGCATTTCTATTTCTATCCAAAAGCAATAAAATCGAGTAAAATCGCATTGGAAATAGCTGAAACTTTCAGAGCCAAGTCGCCGTCAATTTAAAGCCCCAGTAACTAATTGGAACGAAAGTTAATCTGGGCTTAAGTTACTCTGTTGTAATTAAACTCCATAAATAACTCAATGCAATTATATTCATTAGCTGGTAATCCAGCTGGATTTAGTCGGTTAGCCACACGCTCGGCTATAGTTGCCATTAATTCAAGAGTGCGCTTTTTCTTGTAGCTCCAGAGATCACATCCACTTCTGGTAAGTAACCGGGGATCATGCAAACAATTCACATAAGCACTACCAATTGAGGATGGAATACAAGGCACATAAAGTCAACAACTGCCTAAGACCATAGGACAAAGAGATGTGCGGCTACAAGAATGTTATCGGTGGACGTCATCTCGAAATAATTTTCTGGTATCAGCCAGGTTAGCTTTTTGCTTCTTACTCACTTCTCTTCTCTGGTCTGGAACAACTGAATTGCCACACTTACTACTTACTTACTACAATTCCTAAAGCAGTTTCCTCTTGGCGTTCGCTACCAAGACGTAGACGACAACGATACTAGCAAAAAGAAGGGCCAAACGACTTAAGCGTTATCTGCTCAATTTATTGTTTGGATTAGAGAGTGGAAAGACAACAGTTCCAGGCCTCGGCACAACAACAATTTGAACAAATGGCAGCATAATGGTAAGCAGCCCAAAGATGGAGCACCTCCTCGAAGCGAGACCGCAATGCAAAGGAATCAAAGTCAAGCGTTTAACAATCAGCACTGGTGGAATTTGTAATGAGAACAAATTTACTTTCATGTTGTTAAGAAAATTAATTTCACTGGGGATGGATTGGGTCCTCTTTCAGGGGAATTACAATTATTTTTGCGATCCGGCAGGCCTACGTGAAGTTGCCTACTAAACGATTCTTTATGGTGACTGCATCGAAACTACCAGAGAATTTCCCACAGGGCCAGAGAGCACATCATGCCAATAGGAAGATACTTGGCTGGGACATGAACTGCAGCCTTTATCTAATCTTGATTATCAATTCTTAATGTATTTCTGATTATACAATAACGAGCGACCTGATGATAGCTACTGACGGAGTCCCTGTGCACGAATCTGCTGCAGTTAAAAGTTTTTGTATGCTGCATGGATTCCTGAGGAATACCTCTGAATACAAATAGAATTTCTTCGTAATCAGAGTGTTTACACAAGGATACCGTGGTGAGTTATTTTGAGTTGCAGTGTGGGGCTTGTAGAAAGCAATAGTGAATATTTTACTCAAAGCATGGATTTTGACATGACGAAGGAGCGGGGAGGTGGAGTAGAAGATTTAGTTCACTTGGTTCTTATTAAACAAACCTGAAAAAATCACTGTGTCGCTTAAAATTCTGAGGAACTCAAGTTCTCCTCCTGCCAATTGTCAAATTTTTCGTCAGTAAGTTTCAAAGGACCATCCCTTTTTGTCACTTTTTCAAAATTTTCAAGTAAATTTTACCTTTTTACCATTCAAAATTCAAGAGTCCAAATAAAAGATGCAGAGATCACTAGGTAACAAGATTTAACTCAGCTCCGAGCTGAAAAACTAATTTTTTCCAAAAAAAGGGCCTGGACCGGGAGCATATAACCTCCCTACAACAGTTGGATATGAACATCATGATGTACGGAAAAATCGACGTCCTCAATATTCTTTCGGAATGAAAAGTTTTGTAAAAGACAGATCACTTGGTCCAGGTCCAGCAGCCTACAATCCGGATAAACTTACTCGTCATGGGACATCACGTGCACCACAATACTCAGTAGCACCAAAAACCACCATTCCAGGTATGGAAAGCATATTGTTGAACTCATTCAAACCTTACCGAAATTTTCAGGTAAACATATTGGACCAGGGCCAGCTGGATATGATCTTTCCAACATGACTGATCACAAGGGTAAACGTGCTCCAGCTTATAGTTTAGCCCCAAGGACTTGGTTGGCCGAAAAAAATATCGTTCCTGGTGCAAATACATACATGTACAGTATGAATGCTGTTAAGCCAGGTGTACCCGCTTATAGCATGTAAGTATTTGTTCAAAAGTAGGGTTTCCGGTGATTTTAGAAAGTTACTCATTTTAGGGGTTTGAAAACAGCCCTTTCTGCCAAATACAAATCCCCAGGACCAGCTGCTTATGGAGTTAGTGATTTGAATACAATATCAAAACGAAATCCGGCGTATAGTTTAGGTTACAGAACAACAGTTATTGACAAACGCGTTAGTCCTGGTGCAAACACTTATAATTTGTCACAATATAAGCCTGGTGATGGAGCTCCTGCTTATTCCTTTGGTACAAAACACTCACCTCATGCACCTCCAATGATTGTGGATTGTGATAATTAGTAGTGGGCTATTTGTTTTATATTCATCTATATTTAATGTAAATGAAAAATTGGAAAAAAAATCGAAAAACTGTTTGGAATAAATTTTGTGAAAAGAAACCCTAGATTGTTTTTTTTTGTATAATATTACTAGGATTTGATTTGATTGATGGATTGTATTTGTTAATTATAAATTCATCAGTTTAGAGTATTTCCTAAGATCTATCTGGGGATTGGCTTGGAGGAAAAGTTTTTATTTCGTGGCCCTTACAATTCTATGATCGTTTTCGCTTTTGGGCGTTGTATGCCATGGTTGTCGAAGTTGAGATTAAATCTGTGAAGTCAGGGGTATTGCGAAGAAATCAGGGCTTACATCTCCTTTGATCCCAACAAAATGTTACCTCATTTTTCGAGATACAATAATTAAGTTCATGTACACATTCCATCACCAAAAATGAGATCACCTCTATCTATGCACCTGACCACGACTTGGTTGCCGGTGCGGCCAGGTTCATGAAATAATGTAGGCACTTCTCGTGCTTTTCTCTCGAGTGTGGCTCCCATTTGTTGTTATCTAGAATCATCCCTTGGTACTAGAGGCTGTCTTTAAGTTGCATCCGTGTGCCACAAAATATCAATGATGTTCGCGAAAACGTGGTAGAATCTCCATTAATCTCCATTAGACATCGTGCTCTTAGTCCGGATGCTATTTAGATAATATATTGTATAAAGATTTGGAAATGTTTGCTATAAACCTTAATTTACACAGCAACTTCTACCGCAAGACCATTCCCGATGTTGTGGTTATGATGATAAGATGTTGCAATTGGCAAATCATAACTCTAAATTTAAAAAAAAAAATGTTAATGAGTGACGAAACTCATTTACGTATGGTCAAGAAACAGAACAGTCGCTTGGAGTGCAAAATCTACGCTATTCAAATCTTGTGTTGAATATCTCCCTTTTAAATCTCTTCGGCACTTGTACTCTGCAAGGTGCTTAATATGCCATACTTTCGGTCTGTTTTCATATGCATTTATTAATTCTTCGATTCTACATTGTATTTCACTTTAACAACGTTTAAGATTCAGAGTAAATCCCAGCTATCTGAAATAAAATACAAAGACGTTCGTTGATTAATTGCTTCGAAAATCCAACCCCATTTATCCAAGTCATGGAAAATTGGACCTCTTCTGCATGCTCTACGAAATGAAGCCAAGGTAAGCATTTAAAGGACATTATATTCCATACATGTCTAATCTAATCCAATATACTTTTAAATGAAATTGAAGTTAAGGTCTAAACTCAACTGTAACGTGTCTTATTTAAATTTAAACATGTTAAGTTGAATCCTTACGTAAGTATAGCAGGAGCGACTGTACGTTGCAGTGCAGTAGACATTGCCTATTCATCTCAGTCTAGATTTCCCCAAATTGTTCTACTTTAATTCTGTGGTATTTCCCAAGCCATAAAATATTTTTTTAAGATCAATAAATGTGCGACAAATCTCCGACTTGGATAAATTTACATATAATTTCACTCAATAGAGAAATATCATAAACTCGATAAAAAGCTAATCCTAGAATTAGATACCAATTTTATTGTTGCTTGAAGGTCTCAACCATGGCGACACTGCCTGCATTTTACTGCATAAAAAGTGAAATACTTATTGATATCATGGCAATGAAATACCACAAAAAAAATTTAATGTTACTTTAATATTCCCCACCTAAAAGGTCACTGTGATAAGAAAATACCGCCGGTGACGTTTTTATTCTATATATCATTCGATTATCTAACAAAATAAATAACCACTCGTACCGATCAGCTAGACCTTGTGAATCCAATCCCAATGACACAAGTTTCATCCAGTCACACACCCATTCTGGTCAGACTTATTTTCAGGCAATCAACTCTGCTGCAGAAGATATTAAAAGGATGAAATTATGGCTGGGATTAATGGAGCTAAAATGCATAACATTTTGTAATATCTGCAAGAATTGCAGTAGAGATATCGAATGACAGACAATTTACAGAACCGCTTCCTTTTTATGTCGAGATTAGCAACAGTGTAAACAAGCTACGAGGAAAATTTATTATCATGAATCCCTCGCAGCTGATATTGGGACTGACTGTTCCAGGTGCTTTTTTTGTGTGTTATCTTCTTCGACGCCAACGCGTATTAGTGCACTTCTCTCAAGATTTTTCACCAAATTCCTGAGGAGGCAGCACGTTGCGCTCTGACCTGAACATGTTAGATATACTTTCTGCACAGCTTTCTAACGGATTTACAGCTGGGATAGATGATCTCAGGTATCGTGTTACAGCTGGAAATCGAGTGGTATGCATCATTCCGGGCAATTGTGCCGAGACGGTAATAATTGTGCAGTCATAAAAAGTGCTTGCAACATGCAATCGGTCCACATTGCATTACTCCCCAGCAGACCCTACGATGTTGGGGATCTTATGTGTGTCATCGGTTATTCTGACCGCTATGGAAGACAGACTAAGGAAATGGCAGGCTAAGTTGGATCCATACTGAAAACAGTTCAAAACGAAAGAATCGTGACTAAATCGTTTGCTTGGCTCAAAGAATTTCTGAGGTCATGCTAAACATATGGACCACGGATTAGGAGAACTGTTGCATTCACATAAGACGGTGCAAGGTCTAACATAAGATTTCTTCCTGAAAAGATTTACCAGTAGCTTAATAAACAAATGGAGCTGGTACTGTGCAAACTACTGCACTGTAATGGAGGGTTAGGTTACCACTAGAACTGCCTGTACGAGGTGATAATTGTTAGGTGAAAATTGTTTGGAGTTGTTCTGGACGAGTCTGAACAAAGAGTTGCAAATTTGCCCTGTTGTACACCATCTTCGCTAGTTATTGTACTTAAAGGTTCCTGATGATCTTCAATAGGCAAATACAATTTCTGTTCTATTAGAAACAACCCACAATTGCACAACTCCGGTAGTTTTATTTGAACTAAGAGGAATTATCTGGAGATTTGCTTTGGCTTGTGATGTGAATTTCTTCAACGGAGAAATACAACAGCCACTAATCTAATTCTATAGATATTTCTGAAAGCAGGAAAATTTTCAGCAATCTGATTCTAAGTTGCGGATTATATACAAAAAATGGATCATAAATAAAGCGTTTAAAATACCGAATCATATGCTCTCAGATCTGCAGAGAATCGTAACCAGTGAAATGTGCCAGTGCTTTTCGTGAAGTATATTTAACAGGATTTTTGTAAGAGTTACCTACTTAAACCACGTTTCACCTCAGACAAAATAAAGTAATTCACGAAAAACCAAAAACTTTTCCAACAAATACGTATCTTACTTATCGAAATTATAAAAATATAGACATAGATGGTACCCCATAGATTGCTCTCCTCATATCTTACCTCAAGGATGTCCATATCCACAATATTATAGCTGAAAGGGTTTACTGTATAGAAGCAGATGCTAGATATAAAAGGGCTTGTAATAGGGTAAATATAAAAATAATAAAATCAGCTAAACGCGACAGCCTTCTACTGGGCTGAAAGTCAGGATAGCAAATGATTTTTCAGATCTCTTGCTCTTCAATTGTAGAGAACCTCAAGATTCGATTTTTGGACCCCTCTTATTCAGTCTGTTTATAAATGTCCTTCCACTTATCTAGCTATATATCGCTATCGTCTTGATAGGCCCACATTATCCTCAATACTTCTTAATAATTAATTCTAACTTATTGGCGTTTAGTGTACAAAAACAACTGGTTTTTAGGCACTCATAATCACCGTTTCACATTTGCTAGCATGGCGAAGATATGAATAGACTAAAATTCATTACGATTCCAAGTCATGAATCATTTAACAACATCCTAGGAGAAGAGCTTTAAAAGTACAGTCCTTATAAAAATTACAAATCATTTCAGCTATTAGTACTTAATTTTTAATAAGATCAGCGATTTTCGTCTAGTAATCACTGAAAGTTAGGAATGTCAACCCAATGTTTTGCCAAATTTATGTTGAACTTCTTAGGTTGCAGCTTTTGCATGAAAACAAAACAGGCACTTACAGTATTTTATTGTTTTGATATTAACTTCACACATTTGCATTGACTAGAATTACGTGTTAATGGCTTGTGGTATCGCCTTGTGTTCGAAACAAGCTGGAGTTGTTTTTTAAATGACCAGATTTTCTAATTAATTTTATTACACCTGCACATGACGTGCTGGCGCCACTTTACTCAGATCTTGTAAAGAAATTTCCAGCAATTAATATGCACCGCAGAGCATTTCCCGGAGAAGTATGTCTTCTCGTTTTAAAAATTGATTTTGTGAATAACATCAAATTACTTATAAAGGATATAGCACAAGAACCGGAAGACAGCTATAAAAAACAAGCATTCCCATAAATTTTAACTGATCAGATCACTTGGGTGGGCCTTTAATGCAATTATAAAGAGATAATATGATTTTATTTTGATAGTATAAAGTTAAATAAATATAAAGAAATGCCTGAAATTCCTTTAAAAGAGTCATAATTATTTTGAAAGAATGGATTATAGTAAGGAATCGTTGTTACTATCGAGGATTTTATAAAAAATTCATATTCATATGAAGTAAAATGATTCAGTAAATAAAATAAATTGAAAAGTAAATCAAGATGTGTGATGCGAGTAATATATATACGAATAATTTCAACCAGGTAAGGGCCAGCACAGTGTGTTTAAAACGTGGTAGTAGCAGGCTACAAACTCTGTCACCTCGTTTTATAGAATTTTATAGAGAAAAAACAGTGCTTGGAGCGTTGCAGATTTAATTCCTACAAGCAATCCAAAATTTTGTTGTTGGAAGAAAAAATGTGATCGTACCTACGAAATTCAAAGCCGAACCTAAAGAAATCGTGCTAGGCTATCTCAAACCTGTATTTGCGACGTGAGGTCAATAAATAACAGTGCCATGCGTGAAATGAGGTAATATCAGTGTTCTAACTAACTTTAGGCGCAGATCTGTGGAAAATTCGCCACATGCCGAAAATTGTGGATTAACTTGCAACATTTGTCAAGCTAAAATTTCCAACCTCCTTTTCCATGAAATTCAGGCAATGTCCATAGGTTGTACCTATCACGAAGTTTTCTGTGATCAAATCAAATACATACCTTCCCAAAAAAAATATGCACAATATAGGGCTTGGAGATATAATCCTTCTGACTGCTCTGCTAAAATAAAATGATTAATGAACATGACTATTTCTTTCGTAGATATAAATATTCTAATATTCTTTAGGCTATGTCTCTGGCCCGTTTTTTCTTGTAAAATATATTAAAGCAAGTAAATGTCGGAAATTCACTATCGAATGTGTTGCACTTGTTATTTAGTGTCCCTCAGGGGTCCATTCTGGGCTCACTGTTATTAAGTCTTTATATAAATGATCTTCGTGAGCTGGTCGATGACTGTAAGTAAGAAGGTCTATTGGTCTTAGGGAGGGTTATGTTGTCCGTGTTAATGTAAACCTTGAAAGGATTAGTAGACGGATTTCAGGGAATTCTTCGCTATTGAATCCTTACAATCCTGACAATTATTAAAGTTTATGATTGCCTTCGTCGACTCTGGGTATCTGCAAGTTTATTACCTACATCTGGATTAGGAATTTTCAAGAATGTTGGGGTACACCAATACAGAATGTTTTTAGCCCATTGTGAGCGATAAGGCAAGAAGTTTCTAATCAAATGAAGAGGTGAAACTGAAACCGTCCTTCAGATTGGGGAGAAGCCTTGAATGATCCACCTTTGCCTTCGTGACATCTAAATGGACTAAGAACATAACATGATTCCTCTCTAAAACAGATCTAATGTCACAAGCATTCTGAAAAAGTGCCGTGCTCGCAGTTATGCCCTGGATGACTGTCAGATTACCAAGTGCTTAATAGACTGCCACTTTCTATAACGAGGGGAATTTGTTAGAAGTTAGACAATTTTTAAAGATATTTGTAATGGGACTAATGACGAAAAACAAAATTTCCCTATTTCAGAAAACGTGATGAAATAGAGGTCCGATGGCATTACTGCCCTGCACTGGATAAAAGCTGAATTTTGGGCCTGAACAATTCAAAGAGATACCTCTTGTTTAAGGTATCAATGTAGCTTGAGAAATAAAGAGCTCGTTGAGGTCATCTACGTCCAGGTCGCATGTTATAGTTTTCTTGCCACTAACGCCAATATTCCGACGATGACTCTAGGTGGGGTAGCACAGGAGTTAATAATGAATAGGTGTTAAGTATGAAATAGAGAAGCCCTTAGAGGTAAAGACTACAACAGCAAACACACGTCGAGTCAATTACATGTAAATGTTGAAAATTATGATAAGTGCTAATAGGGTGATAATCGGTTTACAAATATGGAGGCATTCGTGCGAGAGATTACGCATGACGTACTTATTTGAGCTTTCGAATTTCGCTTTAGCACTGATTTGATAATAGACATAGATAACGTTTTCGATATTCTTTCTAAGATCTGCCACCCATTTGGAAATTGTCTGGATTGGCAAATTTTCCATCTACTCCCAGTTCTATGTAAATCTTAGGTGCTCTATGCACAGCACTTGTAAAAATCTAAAAGGAAAATATGTCCATGGAAATTCCTGTGTATAGAACTGTGGTACCAATTTGTACTTTCATTCACTTCTTGAGTAATCTTAAGCCTGCTGATTAAAATTTCAGGAATTAGTAAAACAACCAGTGGTAACCGGTAGTTCACTGCCTTGTTTTAGAGAAGACGAAATCTTTGCTTGGTCTTTGCGCGGAACGAAGTGCCTGTTCAACAGAATTCTTGGATGCGTGCTCGTTTCTATTTGTGGCACAAGTCAGAGCAATGCCATTCTGCTGTCAGACGAAGCGAAGACGTTCCATGCTCGACGGTCGACACTCGACACTCAGATGTTAATTTATTGGGGGGATCGAGACGACCTTTTTCTTTTAAGATGAATCGCTTGTTAATTTGTAAGAATTTGGGCTGGTGTCACAATTAATTTGGAAAAAAATGTGTTCAAGACGTACTTCAATTTGATGTACTACTTTCTTTTAGTACAATGTCTTGTCAGTGGTACACATCAAGTCTGCAGCTTCTGTTCGAAGTTCGGATCCTTTTCAGACACGCGTGCGTTGTAGGTTTATTTTGGTACTGGCTAATGGTTAATTATGGAGGACCTTGAAAGAGGGAAAGTTGTTTAGGACAGATTCACTTCTAATTTATGTGAGGCACAACTGACATAGGATTTAATGGGAAATTTACAGAAAATTGTTTGGGAAGATTTAATTAGCTTCGTGATTACCCTATGGTCTCCCGGCCCTTCTCGGAAATGTATGAGTGAGTTCTAAGAAAGAAGACGTTCAGTTCCCTCAAAGGGGATGCTTTCTTTGCCTCAATTTCCATCTTTTGAGTTCTTTCGGAAATCTTGTAAAACTTGTATAAGTGAACTCTTGAGTGTACCTCCGAAGGTAAGAATTTCCCTCATTCCAAATACAAGAGATAACAAGTGCTGGTTGCGAAGCTTGAGAATCATAAAGTTTCCCAGTACTTTCTTTTTATTTTTCAAGAGCTTTCTTAAAGGACATAACTGGACAATGCATGCAAATTTTTCATGCATAAGAGCAAAGTTCTGAATGGCCCTTTCACATTGTGCGCTCATCAAAATGCAGACACGACTCCACAGTATCAAAATCCTGAAAAGTTGGTGGTACGAAAACCTTCGCCCCAAGATGGCATTTTGATAACTCTGGGAATGTATAATGAAGCTGTAAGTGGGGGCAAGAAACTTTACTAATTGGGGTGTAATAGCTGGGTGGTGGGTATTATCCCTTTGAACCCAGCTCTAATCGGTCAAGATATAAGATCCCTGTGCAACTATTTCAAACATTTTCTATATTATCCGCACTCATTTGCCCTAATCTCTCTGCGGCCATAAGAGTAAAACAAAGTTCTGTTCCAATTAAGATGGAACATTGTGAAGTCCACTGGAGTTAGCGAAACGTTAAGGAGTGAATGCCCCCAAATTTTGCTCAGCGATATAACGTCGCCTCGTCGAAACGTTGTCATGCAGTAATTCTCTGGCGATGAGACAAGAACAGTACTCTGGATGCAGACGATAGCTGATGGTGACTTCAGATAAGTCAGGATTGATAGCATTCAAAGTAAATGACAGAAGATATGTAAACAAAAAACCCCAGAGGAGAGGAAAGCAATCGAATTAATGGCTTAAGCTCCTTAAGAACGCAAGTTACCGTGAGATTGCTTTGACGTTCTTTTGAAAAGAAAGGGAGCGCCTTGTAAAAGTATGGTAGATATCTTGTGGATATTAAAGACTAAAAGATGTGTTTATAAATGTAAAAGATGAAACAATATTTTGATGCTCATTCTTCGGAAATTTCCATTACCACCATAAATTAATATCAGTTTTTGCTGCGCACTTATTCTTCTTTGAGTGCATCTCCTAAAAATGCTTCACTTAATTGAATTTGACAAAAAGCTAATGAAACTTTACTGCTGTAGAAAGATATGCGTGTATTATTTTTTATTGTCAGTTATTTGATTTTATTATTGCCGGTTGGATACGGATGGAAGAATTCACTTAAATTTCCTAAATGTTACAACTGAGAAAGTGCTGGAGAAATTCAATTTACTTCGAGATATTACGAGCCGAACTCTATATTATAGAGTTATCTGGTGAATTCGACAATCTATCCCATTTTTGTCTATCAGTTCATTTTCTTCATGTATTTCAGAAGTACCAGAGGGCGGTTATCTTCGGCTTTTACTATTTACTTCTGTTGCTAGGTACATCCGGCTCGAAGGACCAATATTAATTTGATCACAACCTTTGCCGCGGATAGGGAGAATTCTTGATCATCGACCGCGTTATAGTACACTAAAACCCTTGGCATGTATGCGTGGAGGTGCATTCTATATAGTTAATAGTTTATATAGTTCTATATAGATATAGTTTATCTGATGTCAGGATGTAAAGTAAAAAAGGAGTTTTATCGTGAAGGTTGAGCAACTTCCCTTTCAAAATTTCTTAATCCGTTGTGACTGATCTTCCTGCAGTGTCGTAGTTAGAAGTCGTGAAAGAACTTTTACTAATATAATTCCTAAATGCATCCACTCGCAGCTCATATCGCCCAGTATTTCGACTAAGACTTATGGATGAAGTATAGCTAATATTGTCCCATCGCTCTCCTCGATAGTGCGCCTGATATTTTTCTAGTGTCAAGGCTATTAATTATGGACGAATCACTGCCAGTTTATTTTCCAAGTTCTCCTGGGTATTTGGAATTAACTGTCCTAAACTAAACTCGACTAATATAACACATAAATTTTTATTGTATATAATTATTAAGTTCATTGTAATCTCTCATGCATGCATGCATAAAGAATCCTCAAGTCAAAAGTAGGTGAGCACAAATTAGACAGGCAGATATCGACCTAATCTAACTCTCCTTTGCAAATGTTTAATATTGCAGAGTCGAGGCATCAGATATTTTCATTGTCCCAAAATAATGTCTGAAGCCGTCGTAGGTATGAATTTGAGGGACTTCGTAATCCCAAAACAGATGATGATATTCATCAGTTGATGGTTATTTTCCATTATTTCGAGGCTGTGCATCTACCGCCCTTGAGATAATGAAAACCTTCGTAAGCTAGCTGACCATAGAATTCTCAGTCCAATCCAACAAATCGGTGAAATATCTTAAAAATGTTATCAACTCCTGCGTAAAGTTAGGCATTCATCCAAAATATGAGGCGTAGTTGCAGTTCTGCTTGTTGAACCTACAGCTCCTCTAATTCTTGGTATGTTGCTCGTAAACTTCCGTTTCAGTCCATATAAATTTTCAAAGCCGAAAAGTTGGGACAAATGTTGGCAACAATTTTTACTAATCGAAAACCGAAATTCTCCTTGGAAACGTACAACGAGTTAGCTGAGTAGTTTTATATTTTTATAATTTGCTTGAATATGAAAACGCCCAAGTGGGAAGCACAGTGCACAGATTCTTTTGAGAGTTGATATTAGTGGAAATAGATGTCAATCCCCATGTACTTCCGAATATTTGTCTACAAGCCCATAGTGATGCAACCGCTCGTTTTACTACTTTGCCTAAGTAATCGTGCAAAATTGAGCTCTAATCGACACCCAGATATTTCACTCCATAGATGAATGTACTATGCAGGATTCTTAACCTACCCAATACATCGATCGTTCTAGTGAACAAGGTGGTTATCAATCTTATCGTGTTAATCTCTGTATCGATCTTGCACCTAACCTAATATGGATGATGTTCTCTTTTCTATTGTTCTCGGAGATAGTTTCTAAGATTGTCTTGTCAAATTGCTTGTGTCTTCCTCAGAATCAATGTTTGATCAACAAAATGAAACCGAAATTTTTTACGATTTTAACACCCCACAAGGTCTGGTCAGTTTTTATTCTATTTCTGTCCATATAGCTGAGACCTGTATTCAAAGTGACGGTAACAAATTTCAAAGGTTTTTCTAACAATCACACAATGAAACAAATACAAACCAGATTTAATGCAAAAACTCACTTAACTTGATTAAAGTGTCCACGGTATCCCCACAAATGAGATGAAACCACTGCTAGCCTGACGAAAAAAAAACTCGGAAATACTAACACTAAATTCTGGGAAGGTTTAACCAAAAACTGCCAACGAGACCTCGTTTTGGCAACCCAATAGTACTTTTAGTTTAAACGACACCAAAGAACATTCGTTGACATAGGCACTTTTACATTGTAACCGTTTAATCATCGGTCGTCCATTAGTTCCGCACTGCAGACTTCGGCAAAAACAATGGCGAGGGGCGCTAGAAAATTCTATTATATCTGACGGAGAATACACCTTCATTTACCGCTTGGGTAATGCCGACTTCAGGCTATGTATCCATAAGACAATGAAAATTGAAATTTAATTGCGCGTACCGACAAAATGGTACCAG
>QYTT01080704.1:0-15221 GCA_006980735.1 Dasypogon diadema | reverse complement strand
ATATATATATATATATATATATATTCTGTATAGTGTAGGGAATACCTTCTTAAAATATAAAGTTGAAATTCGGATTAGTGTAATAATTTTTGGAATGAAAACGCAAGAAATAAACTTTATCTTTAATCGGTTTTTTTCAAAACCATATTTTTTGGGTTTGCAGAAGTATTTGACAAAGAAAACACTTCTGTTTACCCAATGAACCACGTCAATTAATCAAAAACATTCTCATAACGCCAGCCGAATAGATCAACATTGTTTTTCAAGTCAACACATTTTTTTAAACATCCATAATTTGATTACATTTGATTACTTTTCAGCAGTTTGACTTTATAAAGATTTAGTGAATAGCAACACTCATATAGTGTAGTTCATTTATTATTACGCGCTGCTCGCATCGTCTCGTAATGGCTCGATGTGAAGATTTAGAATTAGAAAAATCTTTTGACCTGTATGAACAACGGGTCATCATCAAGTTTTTGTTTGCTCAGGGACATTCTGCAGCTGAAGCCTATCGACAACTACATAAAATGATAGGGAAGAACTCGCTCGATGATTCTTCGGTTCGCACGTGGTATCGAAAATTCAAAGAAAAAAATTATAACGTTCGAGATCATCGTGGTGGGGCTCACAGTTCTGACCTTCAAACGGAACAACGAGTTGAAGCAGTGAGGGAAGCATTCAAATGAACAAGATGTTGGGGCCTAAGGTTCCTGTCGGCTTCTCTAGGAATCCCTAAAACCACTTGTCATGTCACGAAATAGTTACTGAAAAACTGGAGTTGCGAAAAATCAATGCAAAATGGGTTCCTCATGAACTTACTCCATTCGAATTGGAAATGCGTGTAGAGTATTCCAGAATCAATTTGCGGTACTACAAGCAGCAAACAAGTCGCCTCTTACATACTGTTGCCGTGGATGAGACGTGGGTCTCTCTCAACCGTCCGTCGGAAAAAGATCAGTCTAAACAATGGGTTGAAAAAGGAAAAAAAGCCAGCACAGTCAAGAAGATACGAACCTAAAGTGATGATGATATTAGCAATGGATATCAAAGGAATTTGTTATTACGAAATACTGGCTGAACAGGAAACTGTGGACCAAGAGAAATATCTTCGATTCCTCAAGAACCTCATGAAACACTGGCAATCACACCGTTCGGCTTCTCGATGACAACGCTCGATGCCATCGTAGTACCTCTATAACGGCCTGGATTGAAGAAAACCAAATTGAACTTTGGCTTCAACCTGCATATTCTCCCGACTTGAGCCCCTGCAACTACGGTTGCTTCCATGCGCTGAAGAGAGCTATTGGTGGTGTGGCCTACAAGGATGTGAACTCCCTTCGTAATGCCATAGATACTGAGATCCGACAGGGAAACGAAAGTGGAAAGTATCTTGCTGTTAGCAAATTGCCAGAGCGGTGGGTGGCAGCGCTGTATTGATATAGAAGGGCAATACCTGTAATTAACATCAAATACTCAATGAAGTATCTTTATAAGTAAACTTTTCTTAAATTATTTTATGTCGGCGGATTTGCTTCAAACAACCTTATATTTTAATTAATACATATTGATTCTAATACTACAAGATACATACTTTACTGTGGAAAAATTCTAGTATGACCCCACTAATATTTATGTTAAAAAAACCGACCTTGAAAACGGCTATTTTTCGCACCTGAGCATGAGAAAGCCCTCTTAATTGTTACAAAATTCAGATTTAAATTTCCTCACTATTCAAAGGATGGTTATACTCTTTAGCGTCATCTATTTTCCACACATTGTCTTAAATGAAAAAATGGCTCCATTTTTGAGCCGCGGATTTCATGTTTTCCCAGGTTATTTATATCAGCGGTCTAATTAATTCGTAACCTCCTCTTCCCTAAAATTTCCTTCCGCATAGGCTGTATTGTGTGCATCATAGGGTTGTCCCTTGACCTTAGGCAATTTCGTAAAAAAAAGCTGTATTCTAGCAACTAGAAGGAGGATCTATTTGGTCGAAGCTGAATCCTTATCCTAGTTCGTGTACTCTTTTAAAAAATTCCACGGTGTCTCAAGTTCAGTCAAAATATGCATTCCATTTTTGGCCTTTTCCATCAGGTTGGTTCTTCGTTCTATTTGGTGGAGCGGATGGTTTCAAAAAGAAATTTTCATGAGGTCGTGGGGAAATGCAGTGCAGCCAATTTATCAGCGCATTCCTCATCTCATCTACGGTACCTGTTACCTCCTGACCTAAATCGGATAGGGCGACTTCTTATTTAATTTTTAAGATTCAAGAAACCTTTACTTACTCCTTCATAGTGTCGTCGGCCTTGGGTATTGTTTCGATCGTCTTTGCATTTCTACCCATTTTAGTTTGGTGCGCAGCTGCTATCTGGTTGCTAGTGTGTATAGCTTCCTTCTTTCGAAGTATCTTTTCCTCCGTAAACAGCCGCTCTCTTCGTGCGAAGTAGTTTTAAATTTCGAACCGATATCCTTTCCTAAGCTACAGCTTATCTTGAACGATGTGTCTTTCCTTTAGGACGGTGTCACATCTGCATTTTTAGTACGGTAACTTCTTGTAGTACTGGAGCGTATCCTTTTTTGAGCTTTTGGTGTGGTAATATTCTTACATACCTGCGGTAGTATCTCCTCCTGCAGTATGTATCTTATCTGATCGGTGTCCTTTTTTGTTCCTCATTAAAACATAGTAGAAATTAGCTAAGCAATAAATTGTCAGTGGTCGTAGCTTTATAAAACTACAGTCCTTCATTAAAACCAAAGACTTGAGCTCTAACAATTTTTACTACTGATCATGCACATCGATTAAGCCCACAAATAATGGGTGGCCTTCCACAAGAAGGATTAATGCCATCTCAACCGAAAGTTTAGCTCGAGGATGTGGGAAAACTACCTGTAAAGGAGAAATCGCCTTATTTGTATGGTTCACTACAAAGATCAAGGTATTAGTAGATCTAACAACCTCAAGTTTTCTCGCAGTTTTGAAGAGGTTCATTAGTCACCGAGGTGCTCCTAAAATTATGTGTCACGATAATGCCAAGAATTTCCATGGAGAAAATAATACGCTAAAGATAAACCATATTTTCTATTCTTGTCTCCAGAACCTAGCGTACTCGGATCTTCAGTTATTAGATTAACTCTTCTCTAAGGTTCGTTCCCTTAGTTCAGCAGATCTACTTTTTCTGAAGGAGGACAATCTACTCCATACAAAGTGTCTTTTAGGACGTATAATTCCATTACATCCTGGACCAGATGGTCAAGTATGTGTCCTTGCAATGTAATGCAGTATCTTAAGAAGATCTCTCGCGCTGCCCATTGAAAATGCAGACCAACTTTCCTCCAACTCAATATAAAAACGGCAGACAGTTTGTGAGATAATTTCTAAGTAATTTTATTTTCTTTATAGTGCGTCATGACGGGCGGTGCTCTGATCTTCAACGAAGCGGGCGATATATGTTTACACCTAATCATCTCTATTCATGATAGTTAGAAACACCTCCTACTCAATATCTCTGTTAATTAATGTTATCAACACTTGCTAGACTTGTTAGTTTTTATCATCTCCATTGGTAATGATCGTGCTAAATACGGGTCAGGGTCCCTTACTGAAAACCATTTCGTTGGTAGTTGCTCTGTTGAGTTAAATCATGTTTGGATCAACTCATAACCAGAACTTCGCGTCAACTGCATCTCTTATACTAGAGTTAGCATTTCTTTTATTAATTACACTTTTGAAGTATTATTAAAATGCAGGAAGCCGTTTATTCCTATGACGGGGAATCTATTTTCTTTGCAGCAACAGTGTCCATGGCACTTTTCTAATGGAAATATTGGTTTGTACGGCAATGACCCACTCAAACTCATTCTTTATACCAAAGATAGAAGATAAATTACTGGTGCTACACCAAAAATAGTTGCACTATGTCCTTGCTATGTCAAATGGTTACTAGGTGTATTAATCTGGCTCCATAATAAGAACAAAAAAAAGAAATATGTGTATTTTCTTTCCTAAGCAACAGAATTTAAAGTAAACCTTGGGAGCGAACGTCACATCCTTGAACATCTTATATGTGAGTTTTTACTTCATAACTTGACGCTATTTTATTGTTGATCTCAGTGGCAAATAAATCCAATTAAAAGAGGTCAATCCAGTTTGATATTTGGAAACTCATCATGATTTTATCACCGCTGTTCAGTTTTTTTTCTCGTTCCCAGTTGAAATGGGAAACTAATTGGCAACAATTAAGTGTCGGGTCGTCGGGGCAACTCACCAGTCGTCAAAGCGATTTGGCGATTTGGCGTTTTCGATGAACTTGACACCAACAGGAGTGGACTAAAAACCTATATATTAGTGGAACCTGGTGTAATTTGTATTCCATAGACCTAGTGATCTTTAGAAATTGTCAACGTTCTGGTTGAATATTTAAGCAAGTGAAGAAACCCGTTTCTCTAATGATCCCCGATTTGCATAGCATTAGCGGCTGTGTGAATTAAAAATGCAGAAATTTTACCACAATTTATGCCAATCTTGAGCCGAGGTTCCTGAACATAAAACCAACTATGACAACAAGAAAAAAGTCGCCTCCACATATATCTTAATTTGTTATACCCTTCTTATTTACGATTCTATTTAAATTCGGTCGTTTTTGCTAAGATTCTTTGCATAATTTCCGGGTTCGATCGGAGAAACTCTATTTTGATGACCTGTCACTATCTGAAAAACATTCTTTTCAACCGCAGTTCGGCTATATAACTATCCATGGCCTAAATCCCTGACCTCTGCTCCTTTTTGGCCTCTAAACCAATTTCCAGAACCAGCAAAATACCACCCATAGGCGTAATTTGCAGGCAGCCAAACCAAAACACGAGATAAGTACAATTTCCTCGCCCGACATCCATATTTGTACCAAATTCGAAAATTAAGTAAATAAGGCCGGATAAATATTCATGAGTCATGACTGGAGTGTGCTCGCAGCATAATTGATCGATTTATCAAGACCCCAAACCGCGATGTGTGCAGCAATCGAATCTTGAGTTGATCTTTCTTTAAGAAACTTCGTCAAGAGTGAATTGCCGGCATGTGCATGTGCTGCTGCTAGCGGAAGGGGAAAGGGTCTGTGCCGGGTTCCCCTACTTATGATAATTGCGGAATTATTTAAATTAATTAATTGATGAAAGCAGATGTTAATTTGCTCGAATGTGCTGTTTATACCCGCTCCTCACTCTTGGGGCTACGCATCTGCATGGGTCGGTGTGTACGTAGCTGGTGCGCCGAGAGCCATTGAACTTGAACTTGTTTTCAGAATTTTTAATGGGGGCGAGGGAATGTTTTGAATTCATTGTTGGATTAATTCTATTTCAATTTTCCCGTGATGAATTGATTTCGGTAATACCCTTAGTAATGTGGTTTATGTGGGTGTCAACAACGATTGTTTATTTTCGCCAGTATTGCGCCCGACTTACAGCCAGGAAAAAGGTGTTGGCTGTTCTCGAGAATAATTGAAAAAATGACACACGGTAATTGACGGTAATGGCACCTCATCTGACTACACCCAATTTATAGCAATTTTTATTACCTCTGACACACTAATAAAATTTACTTTGGAAGTGTCCTCATTAAACGAATAATTTCTTACTCAAAACGCATATTTTTCCTTCTGTTTTATAGCAAAATTAACTCGAGACTTTTCTTTTCAGATAACACCCGAGGAAGGTGATCCGAAGTGGTATCAGAAAGCTGCCATACAAGATCTCAGATTGAGATTGATCAGATTATTGAATTTAACTGATGTAAGGTGGAAATGGCTGCACTTATGAACGTCACCAGTTTGGATACATAACAATTTTTCGCATATGTTATAAACTTGGTCCTCTCACGAAGGATACGGCCAAAACTCCCCGAAAACGATCATCAACCTAAAGTTTTTGATTTCAATGAAAACTAACATAAATTTAAAAGAAAAATACCGTAACCATTGCACAACTTAGGCACAAGAAATTTTGAGATATTAGAGGACCTTCTGAGGAATTTTAATAGAAAAAACGGAAAACCTCCATAAATCCAAGCCGAAACCCTCAATCTTTTGCACCGTTCAGACATTAAGAGCCCTGTGCTTTTAAACACTGTGTGTATTTTATTAAAGGAACTCCTATAATTATAAAAGGAAATAGTCTATTCCGTTTTTTATTTAATAACACCAGGAATATTGTCAATAGAGCCAAACTATAAGAAGGATTCAAAAACATCAGATCGCTTTGTGGATATATGTTTTGAGGAAACCAGTCGAATTTCTAATAAGAAGTGTGGGTGCCGTTGTACTTTGAAGATACATGAATAATGGGAATCACAAAACCTGTTATATAGAGTAATTTTATGATTGAAACTAATGAGATTGAGTAGATGTATATTTCATAAGAATATAATTTTCGACTTTATAAGAGCGCTTTTGGATGGACGATCGTGGTAAAGAAATACTTTATCACACACAAGCACATCGCTACTTAGCATTCTCCAGTGGTTATTGCACTCATCGAAAAGCCTTAGTTTCCTCTAGTATTCCACCTCTTTTGCCCCTGAGGTTCGGAGTATATTCGTGTCAATAAAAAAAATTCATTTTCGGGGTCAAAGAACAACAACCATGTCTTCCAATTCTTTTTTTTCGCTATTCTCAGTATATTCCTGTCAATAAAATTATAGCACAGGAGGATTTTTCGCATTTACGCTCAACTCAGGATTCCACCAAAGGATTATTTTAGGTATTCTACGGCTATTCATTCGAAATACGTGATCAGGCCAACTATACTAGCCCGAGTTTATGAAGATTACTAAGATTTGGAAATCTGTAAATGTGGAAGTTGATTTTTTCCTATATAGGGTGTTAAGTAAATAAGTCCATTGCTATAGGCCATCGTGTAGGTTGTTATGTTGCGTTCAAAAAATTGTATGGGTACTTTGCCTACTTTGGTGGAGCTTCATATGATGATGGAGAGGGGGTTAAACGATTTTCGAACTTTTTCAAACCTGCTTGTTTTTTCATTCTAAGGCGGATACTAAAATGTTATTTGATAAAAAACCATTTGCCCTTTACAATGATTCCTTAATCACCTTCCTAAACCCTCTCTTATCAAAAGCTACACGGTTTCAAAGTTAAAAAAAGATATGTTTTAATTTTTCAAACTTCACTAAATTTCCCGCCAAAATCCCTTAGAACGGTATCTTTCTGTTTTAAGATTTAGATTTCTCGAAATGTCACCTTTAATTTGATACCTACATGTCTGTACCTAGGTTCCACCATACAGAGAACAAAAACTGAATTTTTTAATTAATCTGATTTCATCGTAAGAAGTTGATTATTTGCAACTAAATTCGAATTCTTTAGCATTACTCATTCAAAAAATTTACCTGAAAAATCAACAAATTTTTTAAAGGTCTTTTAAGCTCAAAGTGCCTTCCGCCAACTTCAATACATAATTGCATCCTACGAATGAAATTGAAAATTTTTAAATAGCCCCATAAGTAAAATTCAAGAGGATTTAAGTCAAGTGGTCTTGGACGCGATAAAAGAGGTCCTTAATATATCCAATCCATCTGTCTCTGAAATTTTGGTTTAAGTAATCCCGCACGCCCGTGAAAAAGTGTGATGGAGCACCGTCATTCGTAAACCACATATTTCTCTTAATTACCAATGGTAAGTGTTTATCCACTAAATTTTCTAAGTAATTCCTTATAAATTATAAGTAATTTTCTTTATTTATGATCCCTATTCTATTTTATTCCAAACGTTTATTTAAAATTCTCTTTGTTGTCTTGTCTCTTTATGCAAAACCCCCAAGCAGTGCCGTGGGATATTCCAATTCTTGCAACTACTCTTCTTGTGCTTAACTCTGATTCCTTTATTTTGATAATCTGGAATGTACCTCTCCCTCTTAAATTTCTAATCAACGTTTTCAAACATTCGCTGATTGGGTAATCTTCGGTTTAGGAACCTCTCCTGGTAAATCCGCCTGGCCAATGCAGCGTTTCTGTCAGCTTCACCATAAACTAAATGTATGTTCGCATATTCCTTGAATGACATATTCCGCATATTCAGAAAAGTACATTAAAAAAAATCTAACCACTTCTAAATTCTAAACACTAAGAACTTCTTACCAAAACACCGTAAATTCCAAGTACAAATCTATGTCATTATTTTCTTTAACGATTTTAAGTCAGTCACTGTATATTGGTAATTGATAACTAATTAGCCTGGTGCTTGCTTTTAAACGGCTATGACTACGCACACCTGCCTGCAGGTGTTTAAAAATGCCGCCTCACCCGTATTAGTTTGGACGTTTAAACTTGTATCAGGTGTAGATATATGCGGTTTAATTAATCTATCACTGGATGTAATGTATTACTGTTGCATTTTTAAGTGTGTTTCATTAAACGGAAAAAGTTGAAATTTTTAGAAAAACACATTTACATTACTTATTTATTTATTTTGCAGCAGTCTTAAGAAAATAGAATAAAGGATATAAGAAAATTCCATCATATTCCTTAACAAAGCACCAAGTCAATAGCAAGCTGTATTTTTGTGTGTTTTAATAGTCGTTAAGAAATTACTTCAAAACAAGCAGTTCAGCTTTTTTTAGTCACTAAGTTACATTTTAGGAAATTCCGTGATATTCCGAACAATCTAAATCTTAAAATAAAAATATACCCCTCTGTGGGCGGGATATTTATTGAAAATTTAAAACTTAATTTTTATATAGTTTCTTTTTTAATTTGAAGCTTTTGTATGGAGGTGGTTAAGGAATTATTGTAAAGGGCAAATGTGGTTCTCTATCAAGCGACCCTTAGTATCCGCCTTAGGACGTATATTAAAGATGCCACGGGATGAAAAAGCAGGTAGGTCTTAAAAAATTCCAAAATCGTTTAGCCCCCTCTCCCTCCAAAACGAAGCTCCACCTGGCAAAGCACCCATACACTTTTTTTTATCGCAACATAACAACCTACACGATGGCATATAACGGGGCACTTATTTAGTTAACACCCTGTACATTGCATCCGGATACAACTAGGACAAATTTTGTTTTTTTTTTCTTATATATATATATATATGTATATATATATATGTATTATTTTAGAATGTAGTTGACGGATAGGGATTTGTTTACAATACTAGATCACAGGTCAAGGAGAAAAATAGAGTTGACAACGCACACCTCACAACCTCAAAGCGAATAATGCTTTCAAGGTCATTGCTTAAGCGTGGTATAAATGTTCCAAATCGAACCATATTTTAGGAAAGGGTTGTATTTTAACAAAAAAAATTTTTAAATATTTCATTGGAAAAGGTCAAAATATTTTTACACTATAAGTTTGCTAAGGCTTTAAAGTTTTCAATGATATATTACTTTCTTTCCTATAGGCCTTACACTTTTGACGTCAACGCGAGTTGAATGAAACATTTTTTAAATATTCCCATATAAGAGGCAATGTAAATAGAAACGCGAATCCCACTTCTACTATACATTCAAAGATTTGCTTGTCACAACATGGGACTAGTGAAGATAATGGTATGACCCTAAATGTGTAGATGAGTGATATTGTTGTAAGATAAAGTAAATATTTCATTTCAAAGTATCTTTTTTACCAACTATATATATAATATACTCTCAACTGTTTTAAAGATGGAAGGAATTGGGAAGCTCTTTTCTACTTCTTGGGTACTGCTTTGACTAGAAGAATGAGAAAGTGGATATCTTGAGCTTTTTTAGAAATACGGCCAGTATCCTTTTGATTTCAATTTTTTCTAATTCTTGTTTATATTCTGGAAGGATATTAATCGAGAAAATTCAATAGTCTTAGTTATGTGTGGCCTTTTCGCATATTTTTTCCAAGAGATTATTGTTTACTATGTCGAGAGCAATACCTTGTAAGTCATACCATGTTCATACCACTCAATACGAACTAATTGTTGCTTCAAATATAAGAAATTTGGCAAGCTTGACCCTTATTGTGACGATATTGAAATGCTTGTAAAATTTTCGCCCCTTTGAAACTCTTTTGAAAGTTTATGTGTGCCTTCAGTAGGATCAGATGTTGCTGCTCTTGCACCCTATTCATATCTGTTGTTCAAAGTCGTTGTGATCTATTGGACCTAAGGCGCACGTCAGCAGACTTTCTCTTCTGTAGGCGAGGTTTCGACTTCTGCAAAGAGCGCAGTTCTGCTGACGAGAATTGCCACTTGCAACTTGACTAACTTGCAACATTTGTCAGGTTAAAATTTCCCAATCTTCAATAATCAATGCTGTGTATATCAACGGGTTGTCCTCTGCATTTAGGTAACATTTAATTTATTTTGTTTTAATTCTTTTTTCATTTTTTTTCTCATTTATCCATTCATTTTCTTCTACTATCTTTTTTTTCCTCTTCTTTCTTCCCTTTATTTAGTTATGAATTTTTATTATTACTTTAGGTTATGTTTGAATTATAGTTTTCCAAAGATTTATGTACAAATTTAAAGATATTACTCTTATTGTACAATTTAATAAATTATTATCATTATCATTATCACCTTCAAAAAATAGAAAAATTCCAAAATTGTGCACGTAATTAATAATTTGTATATGAGACATAGATGTACATATATGTTCCTCTTTTCCAATATCTCAGCTGCAACATCGTCCATGCCAAGGATTAAGTAGTCCCTCAGTGTTTGCGAAAGCTTTCATGTTGTTATAGTTTCTCCAAAGCTTCAGCAATTAAGGCACTTTAGTGTATGTAAGACCTAATTGACATCCGCACAAATGCTGTTATTATTAAATACTTTAAAACTCTTTAGTTTTGTAGAGAGGAAGAAAAGTGTCTATCAACCCCAACAACCATACTGCTCTCGATTTGCGTTTAATTCAAGTTTAAATTATAACTTATTTTCCATTGCCTCCCAAGTATCTTTCTGCAAAAGAAAATTTTGGATAACCAGCAAAAGTGTTTTTTTTTAGAACAAGCACCACAGACCTCTGTCCTGAGAAGCCTCTTGGTTGCTTATAAGCAAATCAATTTGGTGGGAGGGCAAATGCCCTCGTTTCTCAATCGTCCCTTTTGTAAATTTCTTTTAAATTAAAAAAATTATGTTTTTTATATGTACAAGTGGACAGAACTGAATCTAATATATTTTATTTTATTGCAGAATATATGTTAAAGGAATAAACATACTAATTTTCAATAAACGGATTTATTAGTGGTCTGAAAACTGAACTGGAATTATTGACCATCCTTCCAAAGCTCAATTAATTTCATCTTTTTTTGTTAGGGCTTAGTAAGACATCTCAATAAATATAGGTAAGTGGTGTTATTAAATTTTAATTATATAACACGAAAGTATAATAAATTGAAACTTTCAAAAAGAAAAATTGTATTTTGTATTTTCTTTCCCCGCCCCGCAATGATAGGCATCAAAAGTCTTAGAAATATCTCCTTCTTTGCAGCAAATGTGGACCAATGACACTCTTTACAGAAAAGATTAAAAGTCAAAATTTGGTAGTAATTTTTAGTTTTAACATCTAGAAAAAATCACCTTTTGCATTTTTCAATTAAGCGCAGCAACTTATATTTAACAAGTTATAAATAAAGAATTTCCTGAAAACTGAATGTTGTTTTATTTGTTAGATATAAAATAAAATATAAGAGGAGATGACTCCAGACCATTTGTTTCCATCATGGAGTGGAAGCTCCCTATTATAGTTTGCTCGTGATTAACAAAAGTTGGATTACCTTTTAGGGAAATTCACACTGATTATTGATTTTGTTAGAAGTCCAATCAATTTAAATCTATTAACGATATTAATTAAGATTTAATAAGTATTTGCGTATCCTTCTCTTTAGAGCACTTCTTTCAATCTTTTCTGCATAGAATACACAACTTCACAAGTTGTGAAGTTGCCTGAGCACTAATTTTATTCCATTCTTGCAGAAGAACTGCTTTCAACAATGTTGACGATTTCTTCATTGTAGTATATCGCATATTATGTTCTATGGAATTCAAATCTTGAGATTGCGGTAGTGTATACAACTGCTTTGAGACATTATCTCTTACAATCTCCGAAATGTTCTTGGGATCATTATAGTGCATAGAATGGTATTCATCACCTAGTCCCAATTTTTCAGTATTTCATTTTAAATTTCGTTTTAAAATATTTAGATAGTCATATCGATTCATAGTAAATGATAAACTCGTAATTTTCCTACACCACTACTTGCCATGCACCCCCAGTCCATTACTCTATACCGCACCACCATGTTTCACACTTGATATCAGCTGTGCCTGATTTTCTTCAAATGATTTGTTGGCCTTTTATTCAAATAATTTGTTGTAACAAATCTACTTTCATCCGAGAAAATGACTTTTCCCAGAATTAATTTGTCTTATTATTGTAATTGTTTGCGAACATAATTCGACTTTGGCGATGCTGAAGTTCCGGCCTTTTTGCTCGTAAAACAGTATAGGCACAAATTTCTTTATTAAACTAGATTTCGATGGCTTGAGCAGTTATCAGAGAATCTTTTTTCACTGCAATACTACAATAACACCACTCTGATATGTAATAAATCGCATACACTGCATTAACAGTTTGAGTGGCCGTGCCGATCGCAGCTGACTGGCATTTAAAAGCTCTCTCACTACAAAGGCATTTTAACACGTAATTCTCTCACGAATTTTTCTATGCTAATTGTGGCAGTCGCAGTGTTAACTACACTATAGAACCTGCTAGTTTAAGAAAAATATGTGAACGAACAGAAATTCTCCTGGAATTTTAACGTTTTTTTATGTTTATGAATTTTTATGTTTTTGGGAGCACAAAGCAATTTTGGAAGTGTACGCAAACTTTTTCTACTGAATTTTTGTGACCTTTTTTGCTTCTGATGTTTTTTTGCATTTTGTGTTTACTTGGTGTACGCAGCCTTTTTCTAGTTAGTGTGTATTGTCAACGCGACCGAATCGCGACCTGCAAAACAGAGCACTATCAGCGCATTTTCACTTCCAGAACGAATAAGGTCTGGTATATTACAAACCGGAGTATAATCGCATTCATAGGCGACAATCTGGCAAATATTTTAGCCGATAATCAGATCTTTTGTCCTTCAAGGAGAGGATCTCTGACTGACTGTATAATACAAAGTCTTCGGCAGTTAATGGGATTCCGAACGGTGTTGAATGTCTAATGAACAAATGATAAGGATCAATAAGTTTACTGCTCAACATCATGCAAATATTTAGAAAAGTCGTAATCAGGTAGAGAGTTGTAAAGACAATCCTGAATAACCAGTTTCAGTCTAGTCGATTTTGAGAAGGCTTTGGGTACCGGCTGATTAGAGGGCCTTGTCTATAAACTGACAAGATGTGAACTATTTACTCACATATTTTACATGATCTGGTGATATAATATAATAATGACTTATAGAATTATCTTGTTAAAAGTGGACAACATTATCTCAAGTAGAATCTTTTTGACGTTAAAAACCAGCCACAGCACGAAGCAGTGAAATTCCCTGTGCTTTTTACGTCTTCTACCCTTAAGGTCTGAAACGAGTATATTTTTTAAAATGCAATATTGTAAAGTAATTAAAAACGCTATTGATATGATATTTCTTATCATTACAGATAAACTTGTCATAAAAAAGCAGAAGTAGCTTCTTATTGTAAAATTTGGATTTACGTCATTTACCTTAGAGAAAAGAAAAAAAAATCCCTCTCTGGAATCTAAAAAAACACTAAACCTAAAACCGCAAAATGTGAACTTTCGATAGTTTTTTTAAGATCAGGGGAAAACCTTATGATGCACACAGCACAGCTTAGGTGAAAGGAAATTGGGGAAAGAAAGATTGGGAAATTTTATCCTGACAAATTTTGCAAGTCAGCCACAATTTTTGGCACGAAATTATTACTGTGCAACATCCCAGTGGCTTCACAAGTACAATTCTTGTCAGTAGAATTGCCTCAACCACTGGTACCCAGATAAATCGCGGTGTCCTATGGGGGATTCGAACCCACGCCAACAATGAAGAAAATCTGTATACATGCGCCTAAGTCTGTTCGACCACCGGTGTGGAGTTACCTCTGAATGGGAGATTTTATAGAGATATTTATTGATTTGTTAACCACATACAAATGCATTTTTGTTCTTAAAATATTTATAGATGGTAGCATCGCAGTGATCTTTTAGGAAGTTTATGTGAGGCTATTGTATGATCTACAACCGCTTGGATCGTCCCAATAATAAAATGTCACCTTAAGCAAATTTTCTACCAACACATTTTTCAGTTTTTTTGCTTAAAAAAGTTGATCATAGGGCACTATTTTTTCTCCACTAGCTTCGTCAAAGGTGTGTATGCTTTTCTTCTGAGTGCAAGAAGTTCTTACCATAATTTAAAACCTTTCTAGAAAGTGCATTCATGAAGTGCATTGTTCAAGTACCAGAATAGTAGATATTTTTATCTGAACCTCTGGGTGGTTATCCGACATAACTTTGTTAAATTTTGGGAATTACTTGAAATTCTTTCGTATTCATATAAACGGTTCTTAAACTTTACAAAATATACAAAAACTGAAAAAGTGGGTTTGTCCAACCATCTAAAGGGGAAATACCTCCTTAATATTTACACGAATGACCCTGTCGGTTCTCTTCCCTGTGTTATAGCGTATGCAGAGGATCTTATTGCGTATATACAGATTTGGGCCCAAAAATCGATGTCATACCCTTTCGATTTTAAACGTAACTTCGAAAATAGAACAACGGTAATGTGAAGAGTGGAACCTCAAAATAAATCTCCACAAGTCGGAAACCATCCTATTTAGGTCGGGTCACAGCGTGCACCCATGATAAAATAATTCCATGGTAATGTACCTGGGAAACTGGATAATAGACATACGATTACTATTCTGGTTTTAAATAACGAAAACACTACCGCTTTTGTCAGATCTGTAGTAACAAACAGCTGCTCAGTGTGGCTTTACAGCTCATGGAATAGTTTCGGGTGTTCGAAAGGCCTAAGGACATACTTAAATCTATAACACGTGTATCCGAGTGCATGATATACTACGTCTAATGATGTCCTCTCCTGTCTGTATATATAAACAGAATGGATAACTATCTGGACAAGCTATCTCCAGATCAGGTTGCAGCACCGATGAAAAGGACAAACAATCTAATAGCGGGTGCCTGCTGTCCTAAGTATAAGT
>QYTT01080702.1:62751-80991 GCA_006980735.1 Dasypogon diadema | reverse complement strand
TGGTTAAAGTGAAGCCATTATAGCCATAGGGATTATTATTATGATGGTTAAAATGAAGCCATTGAAACCATAGGGGGAAGGGAACTGCTCTACTTCTCTCCTCGGAGGTCTGAGGACTACAAAACTCGGTCCGACAATCCCTGTTAAAGGAAACCTCGCAGAATCAATAGTTCGGATAAAAGAAAAAAAAAGGTATCTCGAAAGATATTAATGTCATTTTCGCGATCGTAACAGTTACTTCCTCAAAAGCATCAGGCAGACTAAACAACGTTAATTATTTAAGCATTTAACCGTAAGCCATTGGTAACCGATATTTCAGAGATCAATTTTGGACATAAACTAATTTTTACCCAAAGCCCTTAATTAGGCACATCCTTATTAAATCCACAATATTGGGCTTCGTTTATATTTAGCTAGTCAGGATTAAAAATGTCGAGGACTGTTGTTTAGACTGGAATTTATGTCAAAATTGGTTGGTGGTATTAGGGATGAACTGCTATCCAGGAAAAAATCCCCCACCATTAAATTGAACTAAATCTCTACTACATATACCTGGGGATAGGAGAGCTTTTGCGCACACATGTAAACAGCATTGTACATCCCATGTTAAATCAGTTTTATTAGAATATCCCTTGGGAGTTTTGGGTGTTGTACACAGCTTTCGGAACAGCTTTGGTGTTAGATTTGTACGAGAAAAGCACCTCGTACGTAATCGTAAATTTTTCGCCTTCTACCCACTATCGTTCCAGGAAATTTGGAAATTTTTCCACGTTATATCCGTTTATGTGTTGGTGACAGTAAACGAAAATCGATAAAGTTTGTGTGTGCCTAAATTTAGAAATCCTAAAAGAGGCAAACTGTGGCATTTTGTGCTTGTCATGCGTTGAAGTATTTTTTTCTTTGAAAATGTGTAGCCATCTAAGGGTAGCGGATAGCCGATGGCATGGTGATACTTTTATTGGTGTATGTAATTACATTTGTACCTTTGATGAAACTTTAACAATCCAAAAAATTAAAAATGACCGGAGAGGGAGGATAAAATGCTGACATAGTTGTGGAATTGCAACAACCTGTTTCACAGAATGATGTGGAATACCCCAACAGATTTCAATTTTCCCTTTTGAGGTTGCAATAATGGGCTCCAAAGTACATTGAGTATGTGGATATAAACAAAGTTGTTATAGCAGCAGATTTGTAAATATAATCCAAACATCTGCCATCTAAGATGATGTCGGCTTTAATTTCCGAAAAGCATCCCCAGGATACATGCAAATTTTTATTACACAAAGCAGGTAACTCTTGACCTATGAATTTTTCGTAAATTACGAAGAAATGGAATCATTGTGAGTTTTGGCGAGATACTTGATACATGTAAATTTTGTGACAAACACTAAAAGCTTGTCAGCATAAACAGAAAAATGGCCAGAGTTAATTTATAAAAGCGAACACCCTTGGAAATTCCCATTAAAATTAAATTACATTAAAAGGGATGAATTAAAAATGCAAATGGTGGCGCAAGAGTAAAATTTCAGTAAGTATAAATTGCTAGTGGGCAACTATATTAAGTCTGCTAAGAGTTAAAGGAAAAATATAATTAATGTAGTTTTTCTTTGTGCTTCATAGCATATACTGTTAATGATCGAGGTATTACCACAGTGGGAACAGGTAATTGTTGTCAAAAAATCTTGTTTCAAGATACAGGTAAAGGGATGTTCATGCAGTTCGAATTGTTCGGGGGATATCGAGGCAGACCTCAATATCCTCCACACTTGTATATATCTTCCTCTAAGGTTCCTTTTTTTTTGAGGTCATATCCAAAGTTTTCTTGCCATCTTAATGCCCCCCGTTTCATTTTCAGAAATTTATTTCCGGTCGGCCCATACGCATTCCTTTCTTGGCCTGTCGGCACGTTTATACACTTTCCCACCGATTTTGATGATTTTTATGACGTCCTCTAATTCAGCATGATTTTTCATTTTTTTATTCTGTATTACGCCATTTTCCAAGGCACACCCATTGAGTTTTTATACACTTTTTATCGCTAGGGGTGAATTCACTTCCTTCCAATCCATGCATCTAACCACTACATTGTCCAGGGCAATGACCTGACCTCACCTGACCCCTGCTAAAGTAGTCCTATGCACAAATCAGAATGAGATTAACCGATTTAGGTCTACAGAGAAGATTCCTGCCCCTGCCCTGCCGTCAATTATGAATCGGGCTGTGAATATAAAAATATCCCTCGGTCCCTTCTGCCGGAGTGATTCGTCACTAATAGGAGTATTTTGAAATCTTAGATCCTCTTGGTCTGTTCTTGGGCATCATGGGTATCCCGTCCACGCCCAGAGATTTGAAACTTGCGAATTTGCCTATGACCCTCTTCACTCACTCCGAAGACACCATCCTACCCGCCGCATGGTGGCATAGTAGCCATGCAATTTCGCACAGTCAAAGATCCCTCCAAGACTTATCTTCTTGGAAAATGTGTTGGTCTCCTTCAATGCCTCCGCCATTATTTCCATATCCTGTCTCGAAAAAGTCTAACTTTGGAGGCAGTCTACTGACTTCTGAAACTATACATTTCTTACGGTCTTAGGTCTTCGCTTAGGTCTCGGCTACTGGCGGGAGTATTGTTGTCCATACAAATGGATTATGGATTATTATTCAGTATACTCGTTAAAAATGAGAACTGGCCACTGCACGAATACTAGTTGGACTCGCTAAACTCGCAATTGAACTTCATGAGGACTCTGTGAACTTTATAACAACCGATAAGGTAAAGTGGGATGAGAACCTCTTCATACCATTTAAGTCGGCATGTATGGATGGCGTTTACCCTAACCTCCTACAACAATCTGGCGACTTAGACTAATATATCTTTTGAACGCTCATTTCCTGCTGAGATAAATCCCCAAACTGTGGCATGCAGTCTTTACGTCCAAGTTTGGCATAGTTTATTACACAACTACTGAAGATGGTGGTGGTGTATTTGCGTGCGGGATATTCGGTTCTGGAGCCCAAAAGACTTACCTTCGCAGCTTCAACCAGAGTTTACGAAAGGAAAATCTATGAATACCGCCCTGCTTGAGTAGATTTACTCCAACGAGAAAGGTACCTTCGTTGCGCAATAAACTCTAGTGGTATCCCTGGACTTTTAAAGCGTTTTCAATAACGTTTTTCCTATTAAAGTCATTGAGATCATGCAGAGGCATGAATTGAGGCAATCTATTGAGGCAATGGATGTTGAACTTGCTTTGGACGACTTATGCGGATCTCGGATGAATGCAGAGATGACAAAACTCCTCGATGGTTCTTTAAACTATATTACTTCCATTCAACTGAAACTAAAAGGTATAGTAAAATACCTTGGTTGTTCTGAATGGGGAACATAGACTGGAGGAAAAGGCGAAGAGGCTTACAGGGTTTCATGGATCTTGGGTCCCTGATTACCCATCGGATAATATCCTAGTTATATAACAGTGCTATTTAATCCACCATTCATGAATAGTGCACCATGAAGCTGGTGTGTGGTGGAAATTTTTGAAAATTGAACGGAAGTGTAAGTTTTTACAGAGATTGCAATGCCTGCATGTCTTTTCGGTATTGATATACCCGTTCCCGGTAGCGCTTAATGGAAGTTATCCTTCATAATGTTGCCTATAGAAATCCTTGTCGAAAAGAAACAGCATGAGTTGCTCTATGATTGCACTTCTGTTGGACATAAATATTAAGTGATCTCGTCTGTGACGTTCTACTCGAAATTTTACGAGCAACAACTCCTGCTTTTGAGGTTTAAACTCAAAACTCCATGGCAAGATTGGAAATCTCGCTTTTTAATCCCCTTTTTGATGCATCTAATGTTTATGGCTAAACAAGGGGCCGCTACCCCGAAGTAATGTCTAACGGTCTAATGTCTTTTGGTGAACGTGCTGTCGGACGTACCACCATCTGCGTTCGCTCCTAGATTCATCCGAGAAGGTTGGGTTATCTTTATTAACTACTTTTACTATTTTTCTAGTGTTACAGAATATTTCATAATAATTTTTTGTGATTTCTTTTTGGAAAGATCTGCAGTCACAACACATTTATGCTACTATACTCAGGCAATCAACTTTTATGTTAGGAAGGTTTGATCATTCTGTACTGAAAGGATTATAAATCTTAAACAAACCTGGAAAGTAGAATACATCTTAATATCTCCTTCCTTTAACATATTAATCGAATAATATTGCTTCGTTGTCTTGCAAAGGATGTGATTTTATCAGTGGATATTTCTCTCGATTTTTGTTAGATGATAAAAAACACATATACTGTGTGTAATGTGTATTACACTTTTATTCAAACTTCGTGGTATTCGACTGAGCCATCAGTTGAAACACTAGCAATGAAGAACTTTATTGAGTGAAATTAAAATTTATTTTATGCAATAAAAAAGATATGAAGATATCAACAGTGAAGTAAGTACACTAGTAAATGTGAAGTCCGTTTTTACTGGCCTAATAAAACGAAATGATGGGATTCTAAGGAAAAAGAAATCGTTTTCCATAATAGCATTTTGGTGCCGAAGGACATGCAATAAATCCTAAACTAACAGTATTAAGTTAAAATCTAGAGAGTAGTAGAACTATCAATACTAAAACTGGAATAAAAAGGGCTGGAAAATTTTTCAATGGGTAATAAATATTGCCAAAATTAAATGTCAAGAGAGAAGGTTTTTGTAAATGCAACAAGGTGTCCCTATATTACATAATAAAAGTGTATGAAATGGTTTTACACACGAATTCATTCGAAAGTAACTTTCGCATAAAAAGGCTCATTAAAAGAACAAAAAAAAGGACCAAGTGATTCAGGATAAATTCCTGAAGAGAGATGTATCCGCCACACCTGGATGATTCTCAATGTACCTAAAATTGTCAACATCCGAAAGGACGAAACGCTTCTTCGAAGAATGTGGCAATCATGTTTCAAAAGTCACGTGTGTTACTGCTTGACAGCCCATCTAAAGACATAGTAGTAGAATAATTGCCAACTTTTCTTTTAATGTTGACAAATTTATGAAAGATGCGCGGATCATCATAAAGTTTATCCCGAATATTGATGATATAGAGAGTGGAAGAGTGAGCTTTGAACTTATTATGGCGCGAAACATACTTTTGTTGGTCTCTAATTCTGAGAAAGGCCTTCTACAACCTATTCCTTCTGTTACTTAGCGTTCTCAGCCATGGAGGTGACGTGGAAGAAACTCTTTGACAGAAATGAGGACGAAGATATCAAACAATTTATAGGACGATGTCCAATATTAACTGAATTCCGGATTGTCTATTTCAAAAAGTCAGAATTATCCAACGAGGAGATAGTAGAGTACTTGAATGGTAAAGATTGGAAGGCCTTGTATGATTATGTAAATACAGCTTATAAGTATAGAAGAATACTCGTTAGGGAATAGAACAACTAGTAAGTAAGAAATAGATCAGTGCTAGCAGCAATAGAAGTGTACAACCGATTATTTTAACCCGTAGGTAGGATTTAGTGTTATACAATTACAATCATGCTTTATTTTTAATGGGTTACAGCTCCAAACAGACGACTTAGGTCATTGATTTAGTGTTTTATTGGGATTTTTGTATTGCATACATTGTATATTTGAATTTAGGAATAAATAATACACGCTCAAAGGGTACACAGGAAGCAAACACTTCGAAGATCTTGATTTAGAATATGTTAATATCTGCATCAGTGTCCCCATTACAGAGTGCGGCGGCGAGTCTACTCGACAAGTCCGTAGGTCTGCCTTTTTAAAGTTAAAAAAGAAATTCGATTCGTCATACTGGCTAATATTCTCGGTTCAATCCTCTTAATTAGACATCGAGTAAGTAATTGATAATTTTCACTTTTGTATACCGTTCTTTGAAAAAGACTATATATATACATTTCTATTAAGCGAGGACTATTTTTGAGTACAACATCCAGAAAAACAATAATACTGTAAAATTACCATAAATATATAACTTTTTATCCCCTCCTACAATAGACCTAACTAAATAGTCAAAATTCCTCACACGGGAATTCCCAGGCAACAAAGGGTTAATACTCAGTAAGCTTAATGCTGAATCTTCTCGCAGATTAAAATTTATCTTCAAAGACAAGGGTGTAAAGTACCCACAAATAAATAATAACTTCTCACACATTAACGTAATTCGGTTAAATGCCTGAAACTTCTATTGAAAAGTAGAGAGCCTGTCGTAGACTTATGATTTATGAAAAGATACCCATTTATTTGCTGGAAAAACTGTAATCTTTAAATATCTTGAGGCAATTTAAACTTCTCGCTCGTGCATTTTCTACACGACATGATACCCTGACTATTCGTAGGTGGTACTTTTATCCTAGAGACATACAAAGTTTGAGCTTTTGTGGTATATTTTTGGGGAGAATGTATGACACGAATTAATATTTTACGAGTATGAAGATTTAATTGTTTTTATCAGTATTATTTCTGTCGTTTCACATATCTGAAATTTTCCTTTGAAATAAAATTTCAAGACTTTATACGTATAAATAATATATTTAAATAATAATTTTACTTCCGCTAAAGATACAAAAAAATTTACAATCTGAAATAAATAAAAACTAAATCCAAATAAAGAAAATTAATTCAAAGAACTAACTAATTAAGAAAACTAAATACGTAATAGAACTAGAAGATAATGAAAATGAAATTCAATAAGAACTAAGAGCTATAAGAACAAAAACTAAAAATAATCAAAAGAAAAGAGGAAAAAACAGAACTATCTACAGATGACCATAAATTTTAATACATTGATTGCCGCAATTAGCATAAAAGCTTTCGTGAGAGAACTACTTGTTAAAATGCATTTATTCAGAGAGTTATTAAATGGTGGTCACTGATGACCGTCACTGTCACTAAAAAAGCTCTCTCACGACGAAAGTATTTTAACACGGAATTCTCCCACGAAAGCTTTTATGTTAATTGCGGCAGTCAATGTGTAAACTATAGTTCGAGACAAGGAGGACGAGATTGAAGCACACTTCGAGTACTGATAGCTAGCGGAGCAGATCTTGCTTAATGCCTTCTAGGAATAAATAATAATAATAAAAAATAATAATAAAATACATTATATATATTCACAATAGATCCTTTCGTATCGTAGTGAATGCGAAGCTGAACAATCTGCACACCCCTAATTTTAATCTACACTTTAATGTCAAGAATGCTGATCTCCATTTTTACGCCATTTTTCGCAGTCTCTTGAAAGTGCACCAACACAGAGTTGAATGCCCGCAAACGAGGATGACTCCAGGAGCTGTCGTCTCTCCCGATAATGCATTTCTTGCTCATCACTCTTGGAAAATTGATATATATACCCAGGACACCACTTCTTTGATGAACTGAACTTCATTCTGAGTTTATCCAGACCGACCGGGTGGTTGGACCGCTCGTAGTACTCATCCGTTTCTATATAGTTTCTCTCCTAAAAAGTAGATGAGCAATGGGCTTCCCATTGGACTGCGTTCAAGAGAACGTCTCGGCCCTGCCCCCTTAAGCAAACAAAAAAGAACATGGTCAGTTCTTATACGTATCTACTTTGAAGAATTGTAAGTGTAGTCATTGATTTTATAATTGGGACCATCCGTCGTCAATCTTCTTACATATTTCGTAAACTAAGATATAGGAGCATTATTCAATATTTGATAAGGATGTCGAAGGCCTTAGAAAAACTCGGATATTATCCACTGGTTATCCCCGTACAATGTATAAAACTGCCACTAATAACAGCGACCATATAATCCTGTTGATTTTCATTTCAAAATTCACAACAATTGATGAAAAATGAAATATACATGAACACAGAGGCGGAGGTGATTTCAAAATAGAAACCAGCATCACGAAAATGCTTATTAATGATTAAAATAACACCCTGCAACCACTACCCCAATTTCGAATGAATTTAAATGAATCAAAAATTCAACGTCACGCAGATCCCTATGAGGTAAGCGCTGTATGATTACGAAACCCTACTCCTGACAGGCCCAAATGTGTGGTTATCCGAGCCACAGTAGTAATATTGTTCCAGTCTTGTGATTAATGCGATTTTTTTTCAGGGCAGACATTTGGCTTGGTCAATAAACCAGTGGTGTAATGGAATCGATTTCATGTTAAGAGCCCCATTTCGCACATTTTTACGAAAAAGTTGAAAAAGACACTCATCCCCGTTCAGCTTACTTGACAGGAACATCCCTTGGCAACCACATCTCAGACAGAAGAAACGAATTGGTGGTAG
The DNA here is from genome assembly GCA_006980735.1 of Dasypogon diadema. Classification (NCBI taxonomy): domain Eukaryota; kingdom Metazoa; phylum Arthropoda; class Insecta; order Diptera; family Asilidae; genus Dasypogon; species Dasypogon diadema. The sequence continues at coordinate 72,688 of QYTT01080702.1, read as the reverse complement.
TGGAGCCGTCTATATCTCGTTAGGGACTGTGTTAACAATTCTGGAAGCATTTTAAACCAACATTCGGGGAAACAGATTTTCTCAGAGTTTCGTATCCTGTTTGGTGAGGAATTCCAGTAAGGACGGATGATAGCGAAAAGTCCCACAAAGTACATACAACAGGGCAACTATTATTAAAATACTATGGGGAAAATGCTTTGGTCTCTTTCTTACCTTGTATAGGTCGCTTTCTAAGCAGTCCAGCCAACCTTCTCCCTAAAACTGCACGAAAAAGCTTTACAAACTTCCTCTTTAATATCACAGTGGCCCCATTTTTCCTTAATTCAATACTTTGCATGTGTGTGTCATTAATTCACAAGAACACAATGAAAAAACTTTTCATCCCCAATTTTCTCTTCGTTTGCTAAAACTTGTCAAAAATATTTCACTGCACACAACCAGACCAACTACTTTATGCCTACACCACTCGAGGTTTTACTAGGTTTTCATTTTCTTCCTGATTTATCAAGGATAGGGTAGCACTTTGAAATTCTTCACGCATACACTTAACTGTGAACGTAGAAAACTACGTAGGGCCTCACGGACACTTGTCGCTAATTAGAACTTGGTCGCACTCTGAAAACCGGGCAATTGTTCCGACCTTCTAGCCATGGACAATACTCACAAACTACCGACTCGGAGCCCTTGTGGGCCATTTTTGCTGGCAAGAGGACATAAGATTTCTCTCGGCAAATCCCTTCTCAATACAGAATACAGATTAAGCTTTCAGCCATTATTGAGCCCATTTTTCCGCTTGGAGCTTTCAATTTTTCTTCCCAAAAACAACTTCAATCACTTCTCGCTGTGACTGGATCAAACCCGTTTTTGCTGCACTTGGTGCCCTTTCTTTGGGGCACTGGAAGAAAAAGAACATCCACCGCACAGCACTACAAATCCTTCCAAATTTCTGCCCTCAGTGAACTATTCACGCCTTGAGACCGTCCACAAATCTGGCACATTTTCCCCACTGAAAGTTCCCGTTCAACTCACTTTTCCACAAAATCAGCAATTTAAAAGTGTTTTCTTCACATTTCCTCAGCACTTTTCACCATTTCTTGTCCCAACTGATCAGAATCCTTTTCCTCAGACTTAAATGTGGAACATTTTGAACATTTTTTCCTACCACCGAGACGGACTGAAAATTTCCTGCACTTCTCCGCCGATTCTGTGTGCTTTCGGTGAAAACTAGCACGGGAAGGTGATTATTGAGTCGGGCTCTTTTCCTACTTCCTCTATGCTGGGGGATCAATGAAATCATGAAAATAGTGCACTTGCGCACTTCAAAATACGATAGTAGTCTTCTTTGGAAACCCTCGGTTATTTGTAGGGTTTGCATGTATGGTAGTGAGTCGGAGTAGCAGCTTTTCCATTTTCTGACACAAGGGTGTAAGTACCTTCTCGCTGGAATATTTCAGGAAAAGATTCAAAAAATGAATTTCTTTTAACAGGGTGATACACACGCTTAGCAATTTGTAAGAGAATGGAGTTTGGCCTAGAAAATTCACCGAATAGAAAAAATATTTTCTCAAAAGAAAATGCAACTCTTTGCCTCACTCTTCGTTGGCATCGCTGCAATTAATGAGGCACACATAATTTCCAAATAAAAGTGGAGAAAAATACAAATGGAAAAACTTGGTGTTAAGTTTGTAATCGTTGCCATAACCAGCCCATTAAGGATCATACTTGCAAACGAAGACCTCTATCTATTTTGTGGAAACATGTTGTAACTGAATTTCCAGGTTTGCATGGATTCGGAATGTTGCTCAATAGCTTTTATCTACTACTGTGTTGTCTTAGAAGAACACTGGCGATATGATTCGAACCTGGAGCCCCATAGATCAGTAGTCTTCTGACTTCGGATCATTTTGCGTCCCTCTAGCTAGAGTTGTCTTAGTTGACCTGTTTGTAAGCAGGAAATATCACATTTAGGCTCAGAGATTTGAAAGATACGAAGCTGCATATAGTTCCTTTCACTCTCTTAAAAGATACTGACCTTTCGGCCGCATTCAAGTCTAATCCCGTGGCCATGAGATTATGCACGGTCCCAGATCCCTCTGAGGCATAGCTTCCAGGAAAATGTGCCCTCATTGGAATCCTTTTCTTGTCCTCCAATGCCTCCGCTATTTTTCCCGTCCTGTTCCGAACAAGTCCAACTGTTGGAAGTCGGTTCCTTGGTCAATATCTTCTATAGTCTACTGACTTCTGGAACAGTCTACATGTTGGAGCAGAGATCCCTCCACAACTACCATTTTCGTCGTCGAAGGGTTTTTTCAGCTTCTCTCTCTCTCCTTTCTTCAAGTTCTTTAGTACCCTGTTGCACCAGGAAGTGGGATCCTGATCGTCCACTGAAGTAAAAGGAAATACCTCCCAAAATGCGTCGTTCATAGCTGAGGTTCTTACCTCCACACATTTTATAATCTTCGGTGTTTTCATCACCTTTCCCTTCAGATTCCTCTCCAGTACCTACATATGTGTCTTTCGCTACATTCATGTTGCAAGGAATCCTTAAAAGTCTTTTCTCTCTCCTTCTCGATATTTCATTACAAATTGAATGACTCTGTGATCAGGGCATCGGCGAAAACTGGCTTCGTTCTCTTCTTTACAATATGTAAATTTCTTCCAATGACAAATTCGAATAATGTCCCTCCTCTATGATTTTCATTCGTGCATCGCACCAAATGATCGATTCCGTATTTTCCCCTCTTAGCAGTGTCCTGTTCCTCCCCTTTGCTGCTCCAGCTACTTTGTAGATCCAGTGCTTCTGCAGAAGGACTACATCCAACATTTTCTCCATAAAGCAACCACCCTTTCAAAGAATATTTTTCAACAAAGATCAAAACCGAATGAATCAATTTGTAAATGAAAGGTTTAGTCATTTGTAAATGAAGGGTTTAGGTTGAAAGCTCTGTTGCCAAAAGAACGCAGCTTTTATGTAAAAAGCTCTTTGCACTAAAAATTTTTAAATTAATTGAATACTTTTTCTAGTTTTATTTACGATAAAACAGCAAATGTGCTTCACTTTAAGTATGCAAATCATTAAAAAGCGGTCGGTTAAGCATTAAGCTAAACTTTTCTATTTTTGTTGTTATAAAAAATGGCATTGGTTAATTAATTAAAATAATTAAAAATCAACGCCTAAGTTGCTGCAATATAACGGCAAAGGGTGTTAAAAAATGTTTTAATGTTTTATCATATTTGAATAATAATATTATATTTGAAATCTAATTATTATGTTGATGATTTGATTTAAATCAGTAGTGGCAGCAGTGCTGGCGGAGTTTTCGGAGGTGTACCCGACGACTCATACGCTGAAAGAAAAATGACATCAAAATTCTTGTCTATCAAAATTCAACTCTCGCGTGGCCAACAAACCAACAAGCCGTGTCAAATTTCAAAGCCCAGATCAGATAGAACAATACCCCGGAGTAGTGAAGCAACTAAAACACTTTTCTACTACAAATAAAGTTGAGGATGGACGCAAACCTTTGATACCCTTCGGTTCGACGGGAGCCACCATACATTTTTCTAAGAATGAAACTATGATGCCGCTGGCTTAATGCATCACGCGGTTACTCATGATTCATATAGTCACGCTATTGCGTATTGTAGCCAGTATCTGTATCGAAGTGCACTCCATAATCATCTGCTCCATTTGTAATAGTTATCATCTGCGAATATGTGAAGAATAAAATATAAAAGGCAAGGTTTAAATGAGTGAAACATCCCCTTAACACGGCAAGTGCCATGCTAATCATATAATATATATATGACTGACACCTAATAGCTGAATAAAGCCTGTGGCATGGAATGTGTTAAAGGAATAAAAATGGTCAAAGAAGACAAAAATCATAGGCCCTTTGCTTGGGACAAGTAGTGAAGGAGTGATAACAAAAATTGATAAATTTTGAAAAAATTATATGGTTGTATCGTATGAAGTGCAAGATTTTTATATGGACAGTTTATGTTGGATATCTTTTAGACTTATTTTCGACTTCAATAAAAACAGACACCATTTGCAACCACAACAATCTTCCAATGGGATTTTAGAGAACAAATACCCGTTTCGAAAAAGACTTGGTTTTTAGAAGTGATAAACTCTTCGAAGGCATCAATTGAAAAGGCTCTCCCTCTTGCCATATTTTGACGTAAGAATAATTCCAAACTTCTGAAAACGTAGAAATTTGCTGAAGAGATATTTGCGGAAAAGAGGAACTTCGTAACCCACCTCTGAAAAATTCTGTGCAGTAATTTGTGAAGTATGGGGTCTTCCATTAACTTGAAGAAAGATGAGTCCATATCGATTGGCGAATGCAAGCTGTTTTTCAAAAAGTTTCTAGTGTATAGGGACTATCTCGCGAAGCAATTGCTCTATTGAAAGACATTATACTGCCGTTAAAGTGTTAGTTTCAACAACAACAGCAACGGATACCAGGCAAATGTTTAGGGTTTACAAAATACTGTTGAAGAGGGCAGGGTGCCTACTTTCCAAGAATCTCGATTCTTCCTCTAACCTAACTGATAAAACTATTTCTGAGGACATTTCATTACACGAACCAAAATCTATTAACACTTAAAAAAAAGGTGAAGGACTGCTTTTACACAGGATTCCCTTCTCAGAAACTTTTATCAGCTATAAGATAGAATCTATTTTTTGTACACAGCTAAGAGTGACAGAATGAGAATGGTGTAGTGTAGGAAAAAACGGACGCAATACTCACCACAATTCTAATCTCAGCGTAGGGCTTTGCTAAAAATTCGTCAGCATCAAAAATAGCGCGGCAAAAGATCCATTAACAATCTTCGGTGACGTAGGAGAGTTAGCAAGTAGTAGACTGCATCCCAATGCCTGATTCTTTTCTCTCGTTTCTAAATAAAACTTGCAATACTTAATTTGTACCCTGCACCATAATTACCTTACCTTTAAGGGGCACTTTAGCATGATCAAGTGTATTTCTTGCAAAATTTCGGTTGTTACTTGACGAATTTCTGACCAATCGAACAATATATCGTTAACTGACGTTCTTGTAGAAGTAACTGTAAAGTTCTGAAGATGAAGTTCACCTGATGAATTCATGGTTTGTGTCCGGGATAAGAGAAAAATTGTGAGCTCCATCTTTTCTGGAATTAATTCTTCGTATACCAGGCAATTACCCTTTTAAACCACTAACAATTGTGCTACATTGAAAGAGCGATAAAACTATGTTCAATTAATAAATTCCACCAGTAGCAGGTGCAGCAGCACCCGTACTGTGTGTCATGAAAAGTCGTTTATTACATCTAATCCACTCCACTGCTTGAGTATCTTTTTTCAGGTTGCAATGCGACGTCCAATTTCCCTTCGACTGTTTGGCGATTCTTCATTTCTTCTTCAGGTATTATTGCCGGGAGAAAATCAACCTATTGATGCTGTGATGGATTGCTCTGTATTCTGACATTCGATACGTCTGCATAGCGTGACATGTTAATGACCGATTCTTTCGTGTATCTTGTATCTTCCGTATCCACTGTCTGACTTCGATTCGTGGAGAGAACTGAGGAAATCGATGAAGAGTGAGGGTAATTACCAACGCAATATGTCAGTAAATTGTTTCAGTGTTATTTTATATGCCCCAAGAGAAAATGTGAAAAATATAAAACGAATTTATTTCGTCGTCCGTCTTGGGTTATAGGGTTTCGTTTTGCACTGATTTTTACTCTATGGAAGTGAAATCGTCCGTGAGGTGTGAGAATTCACGTATTTCTTTTGAAATGTTTGCAAAACATGTTTGCTTTTGCTGTATTATTATATTTCTACCGAGAATATTAACAAAATTCAGATAAAATTTGAAGAGCATTGCGTTCTTAAGAAGACCTCAACCTGGGGCAGGATTATGTAATTCGATTCAGTTGTAAGTTCTATCGTTGCGTCGATGCAATTGAATCGAATTACATGATCAGGGCTCTGGCTCCAGTTTATGTATTCGATTCGAACGTATCGCAATTTTTATGTCCCGCAGTTTAAGATTCAGTGATAATTCTAGAGAGATATAATATATTCTGTAAAGGTAGAGAAGGCCGAAGGGGAATAAGCGTCTTGATTTTTGTAAAAAAAAAATTATTTCCGTACTCGTGAAATTGTCCTGGAACTGGACTTGGCCGCATCGATCAAGCACGATGGTCGATTGGTGGAATTATGAACTGAATGGAGCTCTGTAAAGCTAGCACTCCCAAATTATAAGTTCACAAAAAAATCTAGTATTTATTTGCTTAAGTTTTGCCCAATTTTGCCCAACCAATAAATAATTTTGCTCACCCATTATTGGGTTCAGCATTCAACGGCTTTTCAACTGTGTCGTTCTGACCACATTTCGCCTTTTACTAGGGAGATTCTTGGAATGGCATTGCAGCTACATTTTAAATTGAAGGTATGCTGTTTTTTCCGTAGAATAGTTGCTAGTGTCCACTTTGTGGAGTTATTATGGGAGACCGGGAACAAAAGTAGCATATCTCAAGGTCAGCTGCACTATAAATGGTTGTTAAGGGATGGAACTGTAATAATCAGGCCTATATATTTTATGAACAAAGCTGATTAGCCGTCACAAGCGTTTTCCCTAAACATGTCAAGTGTTACTTTAGGTAACATACTATGGGGCTGAAAGTAACACTCCGAATCTCTCATTGGTATAATTTGTATGCATTTTGTATTATTGTAATGAAAAGTATTTACTACAAAAATTAACAGAAAATAGTTGTCCTTTTCTGTTTTAGGTGTTATATAAAAGAATGTAACATCAGTGATGATAATAAAAACAAAAGACGAAAATTATTCTGGAATACAGTTATGGCATACATAGATTATATCAGATTTGGTGTAGGCTTCTACAGGATTCCAGACAAAACAGCCAACTTCAAAAGATTCTTCGTATTGGCTTGTCTTTGTACTGACCTTTTTAAATATTTTGTTATCCTTACCCTTTCCTTGCTATAAGGACATTATTGAAGGTATACGTACTGAGAACGTTCTGTCATACAGACGCTATTTATATTGTTTACAGTGACTTGAAAATCTCATCTAAGTCAAAAAGTGCTATCGATCATCGCGAAGAATATTTTGAAAAACTATAAAACTATTTTCAATGATAAATAAATATTCTGGCATCCTACGTAAGTAAGGCTTGAGCTTTGGACCAGCTTTTGGAAAAGGCCTGATTTCTTCGGGTAAAAAAATTTGTGTCTGCATTCCACTCGGACCTTCTTCAGGATCAGGTTTCTTCCTAAATTTTTACAGATTGGAAAATATTGGTTTCACTTTGCTCAGAAGGCAGTGCTGGCCGATCAGTTACTGCTGAAGATGCGAGATCAACAGAAGTGAATATTTTCTGATTTCTGGAAATAGTAACTGCTTAAGTAAAAGCTCCTTTAACAATTCTTATAATTTTGTAAATAGTCATAGTCTTCCCGGGATTATAGCGGTTATCAGCAGTAATGTTAATAATTTTCTTAAAAGGTCCATACACCATCCGAAAAAGTGGTTGTAGCTTAGCAACAATTCTATTTCATCTATATTTCACATATCTTTTGCTTCGGATTTGAATCAATCCATCACATTAGCCAAATTATCATGAAAAAAAAGCCTATTGACATTAGTTTCGGTGATACTTGTTGCACAGGCTAGGCTAGTTACTTGTGGAGTTCCTATTTGATGCCTTTTCAAGAATTCTAAAAACCATTTAGCACCGGTTAATTCACTATCATGCCATGTGTAGGGCATTTGTTTTCCGTACTTTATTGCCAACTGACCTCAATCCTCTCACATAATACACTCGCTTGCGGACATATTATAATATAGGTACTCTCTCAAAATTATTTCTTCTTAATTTTTTTGATCTATCAGTATAAAGAGACATGGCAAATTGAATACTTTTTTGCAGCCGTTCTTACACTTAAATTGTTGTTTAAATAATCGTCTGCCGCCTTTTTATATATAGACGTATCGGTCGTTGTATCTTGTTGTTTTTTCTTATTCGAAATCGTAAAAAAATACAATATAATTTACAAAATATATACCCACCCGAAATTCGCTTGCATAAAAGTAACGCTTTACTTTCGTTCCCGATATAACATGTTACTTTTATCCCCAAACATCTTTTTAATATATAAAATTTAATAAATAAATAAAATTCACAGGTATTGCCTAATTCACACACACGATTTTGCACCATTTAACAATAAGGAAAAACCTTTTTATCTTCGTGTCCAATCTTAATAACAAAAAAAACAGAAATAATGAAACCCTACTTGACAGTTCTAAAATTATAAAGTGACAAGTGGAACGAGTTACTTGCCCGTCGGCTTGGCGATGACTAACTGAGTAAGCACGTATCAAACTGCTTTGGACGATTTTATCATGGACATTGTTACTTTGATAACGTGTTACTTTTATCCCCGGTCTCTCCTACTCAAGTACTTATATAAACTGATCTCCTAGTGAACAAATGCAATATCTGAGTTTCACAACACATTTGAACAAGAAAATTCCATTTCAGCTAAAAACTATTTTTGCAGGAAACCATATTCTCTAAAAATACGTTTGACACCTTCACTGTTTCTAGAAGGATAAAGTGATCAAATAAAACTGCAACACCATTTTCAGTTTCATACAAAAAATACAAAAGATTCATTATTTACAAATTTCTACAAATCGAGCTCACGTAAATCTCACTTAAAATAGTGCTAAAATATAATAGATCACACACGAAAAATATTTTATTAGCATATTTCATCTATTTACAAGTGTATTCCTCTAATCGTTCACTACAAATGTCACACTGCACTTGGCAACACCATTGAAATTTACACCGGCATTGCCAGGTGCGATTTATTTGGTGTGTGTTATAACCACGTCCACAGCACAGTAAATCACATCCTTCTACACCCCGCGCCGTTCGATTACAACTTCGTCCAACAGTACCTAAGGATCCCAACAATAAATCTCGTTCACAATAATTGGGCGACGATTGAATGTAGACCAACTCCATTCGTTTCGGTCGTTGCATCTTTTTGGGATTTTTTGGAATTTTACCTTTTCTGTTTCAATTAAATACATTTTAGTTAAACCACACAATTAAAATGTTCCAGATTGGCTTACTTGCTTACAACTAATGTCAGTCCTGATTTATCATGCACAGCATGGACAAGCTTGGCTCGGTTGTATTTTTTCATTAAAGCATCACCAATCACTCGAAATGGGGGTAAACTTTTCCAACAGGTTTTCATAGCACAGGATCCACTGACTCCGTGGCATTTGCACTCGGTACGAAGGAGATTTTTTACTATCTGGAATAAAAGAAGCAGGAATTTTATTTATTTACTTTATAAATTTAAGTTTTGAGACCTATTATAAAAACTAAAGAGACTTTAAAGGAATATACATCGCTATAATGTTAAAAAGGAGCAAAACACTGCTTTTATGCAGAAATCCCAAAATCTTTTTCCTCGGATGCTTTTTCTTTCAAGCGAGCTGTTCGGACCTCTTTTGATAACTCAAAACTCGGCAATTGCGATTCGTTCTTGATCTCTTTGCTGTACATATTCCTAGGCAAATGGTCCGACGGAAACACCCATCCTTTCCATAATTTTTAGAAGAGATTGTATACCTTCATTGAATGCAGAGGTGGATACATAATCAGCAATTTCTAAGGATCACTGTAACACTCTTTGTTTAGATAAATCCCCGTAAATATATTTATATAGGATCGTCCGAGGGATATCGAAGAAGACCTCTCCCTTCGGGTCCTTTTTCATCCCCCTGACAAGAAGCGTCTTAGTTGGTGCGTGTCAGAAGGATCCTAGGCAATACCTTGACTTCGACGTCTCTTGTTATTTGGAACATCTACTTGTAGGTTAGCTGTCCCATGCA